>JANAVB010032741.1:0-36209 GCA_029216955.1 Iris pallida
CTCATTTACACCTACGTCATTCTCCAGAAATCTGACTCAATGTTTTTGTGTCTTGTAAACTTGTCTTCAAAATATTCAGCATCGCGAGATTCATGATATGATTTGACTCAATGTCAAGAAATCTCCGAGCATCACTCTTCTCGGTATACCCCAAGAAGATCGCCTTCGTAGTTCTTCCCTAGCTTCTGAATCTTTAGATCTGGGAGCTTCACATAAGCCAGACACCGCCATACTCGAATGGCATTCAAGTTAGGTCTGACTTTGAAACAGAGTTCATGAGGAGTTATGTCATAAGTTGCATAAGGCACTTTATTCAGAATGAAAGTGGCCGTTAATGCAGCTTCTCTCCAGTAGCATTTTGGAAGACCTGCAGTTAGCAGCATTGAGTCATTTCTGTCAACATTCGGTTCTTCCTCTCTGACTACTCCGTTAGATGTGGAGAATACAGAGCAGTAGTCTCGCAGATGATTCTATGTCTCTTTGCAGAACGATGCAAAATCATGAGATCGATATTCTCCGCCTCGATCACTTCTCAACCTATTGAGTTGTTGTCCAGTTTGCCGTTCAGCTTCGGCCCTGAACTCCTTGAACTTTCGAACGCTTCGTCTTTAGATTTGAGCAAGTAGACGAATGTGTACTGTCAGACCCGCATCCACTTTTCGGATACGAGACGTGTCCAAGCCAGCCTACGCCGTAGAGTCGACGGTAGAACGTTGTCACGGCCAATATGCTCAAAATCACAAAATATACATTTATTGCTCATTCACATTATTAAATCAATTTTACAAAGTACAAGATTTACAACTTCATATTTGCTAGAAATATATTATCTCACAAAATAGAAAAGACAGCTAATCCAACTATCTAGGTTGACCTCAGCATACCCATGTCTTCCCAGTGCTAAGAGTGATCGCGGCTAAACCTGAAAAATGTTGGTTTCCAGTCAGGAATGGAACGAGTACAATCTCATAACAATTCAAAATGACAAAATCCATAAATCTGTAATTAATAATGAAATACACGACAAAAAGACAAGAATAAAATCATGACAGAACTGAGCATGGTAAACAAGGCAAGAAAGTACTAAAAATAGAGAATACCTGTAGCCAGCAATATATACTGTAGAACTAGACACTGTACCTATCTAATGAGTTGAAATACTACTTCGACATGTAAATGGCTAAGGCTAAATCCGATACGCCGCACATGAAATGTACGACTGCTATTAGGCAAGAATAAGATCCGGCACCCGCACGTGAAGTGTGAGGCTGCTATTAGGCAAGTATAATTTTGGGTTTGTTTACATGTCTAGAGTATTTCCCCGTCCGACCAGTACTCATGGATCCAAACAGGTCACGAACACGGTAATAGATTGGTCACGAACAACATGCAAGGAATCCATAACTACTATATCGTATAACATCGTGTCAAGAACCAATGGAATATCAATGTAAAACACTACTACGTACATGATTCATAGATATAATCAGATATAAAAACTATCAGAGATGTACTCGCCTGAATCCTTGCACAAACTGTAGCCACAAGTAGAGGATGAGGGAAATGCCGATCTAGAAGCTGTCAACCTATAACACATATCGCACCACGAACCGTGCATGAAAACCACAAGTCAATTCTAAGGTTCTAGTTCTAAATTCATTGAACAGTAGCTAGTTGGGCTACTAATCTAATAATAATTAATTCTAGAATAAATTACTTAAAAACATCATTTAACCTAATAATAATCTAAATATAATCTAAACATGCAAGTTTGGCCATCAAAAGTCATGTTTCTAATTTTTGGAAACCATTACACGCAAATCGAGGCGTACTATTGACTATCTAGTCAAACGCTATGAACTTTAGATTTTGAAAGTGCACCTTGGTAGATTTCAGTGCCACGAGTGCGCTGGAATCAACCGTTCCGCAAAATCACTCTTTGGTCAAAAGATATCGCCGTTATGGCTTATCGTGACCAATGGTGATCAACCAATCAATTCTGAGTTCAACAGAATAAATAAAATAGTATATGAACGAAATAATTTATGGGAAAAATATATGTCGTAGACCTCTGTGTTAGCTTTTCGAAACTTCAAGCAGTTCGTGATTTTGATTTTCGGTCCTCCCGAAATCTCGAAAACACCGAAACGTGTCAAGTTTCGGACAACCGACACTCTACGAATTTTTCAGAAATTTAGGTCCAAAAATTACGAAAATAAATTACATATTCAGAAACTATACCTCAATACGCTTCCAACAAAAAAAAAGCGGCACGCAAAAAGCACGTCGGGGTTGGCGGGAATCGCTTCGGGAAGTCGGAAATCTTATATGAGTTCTCCCACAAAAGGCTTGCTGGAATTTAATTAGGGTGGGAGAATATAATAATATATATATAGGAGAGAGAGAGAGGCGGTCACTGTAGCAGTTGGCGCCGACAGGTGGGCCCCCCGGATGGATTTCTGGGTATTTATTTATTTAATTCAGAAAATTATTTAAAAATTATTTTAAGTCCAAATAAATCAAAATAAATTACAGAAAAATTCTAAAAAATTCTAGAAAATATTTCTAAGTGTCTAGAATATAAATAAAATATTTTAACACAAAATATCATCGTGTGACCTCGCAGTAAATTCCAAAAACCTATAAAATATAAATTCTATATGTTTTAATTATATAAAAATTTTCAAAATTTATAAAAAATTCAGAAAATTTCTAAAATATTCTAGAAAATATTTTTAGTCATTTAGAGTCCAAATAAAAATATTTGGTATAGAAATACCCCCGTATAAGCTTACAGTAAATCCTGACAGTCCTTAAAAAAATAAAACCTTAAATATTAAATACCTAAAAATATACAAAAATTGTAGAAAAATATAAAATAGCTAAATAATACATATATAAGCTATCTAGAGGTCATATGACCTTAATATGGTCATAGCCCACCTACAAGCTTTGGTATGACTGTAAAATTAATCATAAACAAATAAAATTAAAAAAATTAAAAATTTGGGAAGTAGGCTTACACGTACTTAGAGAAGTCATCGATGAAGGTTATGAAATACTTCATCCTGACTTTTGTGGAGAATTGTTTGAAATTACAGATATCGGAGTGCACCAACTCCAGAAGATCTGTGCTTCGATTGACCCGATGAAAGAGTTTTCTAGTGATCTTTGTCTGAGTACATACTTCACACTTCTCTACCTTACCCCCACATTTGGAGATAAGTCATAAACTAGACATTTTATTTATTCTTTTACAATGAACATGTCCTAGCCTATTATACCACAACTCAAGAGAATAATCAGAAAGAGCGATTACATTGATTTTATTAGACTGGTTTACAAGCTGAATTTTAAACATCCATTCGGTTTGATAAGCCTTTCCGAAGTATGTTTCCTTCTTGGACATCACCATCTGACCAGCATTGATATCCATCCTCAAGCTTGCGTTGCTAAGCAGGCTCCCAGAGATCAGGTTCTTGGCAATCACCGGAATCCCATTGATGTCCATCCTCAAGCCTGCGTTGCTAAGCCTTTCTGAAGTATGTTTCACTCCTTGGAGCGTCAGAGTGTTCCCGGAAGTGAGTTTCAGCTCCACAATCCCGATCCCCAGAACTTCAGCTTGGGCCTGGTTCGCCATGACAACTTTCTCAGACGTTGGCTGGTATGTGACGAACCATTCCTTGCCAGAACAGACATGGCATGTCGCACCGGTGTCTATCCACCAGTCAGAGTCAGCCCCCTTATTTGTGACCTGAGCGATCATAGCAACGAGGTTAGAAACCAAAGAAACCTTACTTGACTCACCTTTCTCTGATTGTTTGGGCTTGGATCTGCATTCACTCTTGTAGCGGCCTTTCTTGCCACAATTGAAGCAGGTCACGTGGGACTTGGACTTCTGTTGCTTGAATGAAAGACCCTTCACTTTCAGATTAGTAGAATCCTTCTTTTGTGATGAGAAGCCACCTACTTTCCCTTGGGCTCTTTCGTCTGCACCAGATTGGCTTTAGCCGACTGTTTGGACAGAGTATCCATCTTCTGTTGAGAACGTATCTTGTCCTCAACATGGATCTCTTGAAGGAGATCTTCCAAGCTAATATCCAGATTCTTTCGATGCATTCTTGTATAGAATGTACTCCATCCAGCGGGAAGTTTAGGGACAATCCCTTCAACGATAAACTTGTCGACGAGGGACATTTTCTCATCTTCTAGCTTCTGGCGCATCTTCAAGAACTCTTTTACTTGAGGCAGCATTGCCTTCTCGTCGTCGAAGAGCCACTCGTGGTACTTCTCGACGATGAAGATTTTCGATTTATTGTCGTCATCTTCATACAGCTTTCCCAAGGACTCCCAGATGTCCCTGGCAGAAGTATTCTTGGAGTACGACTCTGCCAGGGAGTCCTCCATTTTATTCAGAATCAATAGCCTACAAAGACTATTATCCCTTCACCATTTGGTGAGTTGGACTTGTGCAGCAGCAATAGCATCTGCTGTACCACCTTCTGGAGTCGTCGGTCCTTCTGGAATTGTTGGTTCAGTCTCGATCAACACATGATCGATGTCCACTAGTTGAAGATTGAGGGTTATTTTCCTCTTCCAGATTTAAAAGTGTTCTCCATCGAACTTCTCCAGTTTGTTAAAGCTAGTATCGAGGAGAGAGGCACGAGAGTTTTCCATTGTGTTGGTCTAGCTTTGAGATTGTTAGAACCGGGACACAATTTTCAATGGAAAACTGAATAAAACAGTTGTAAGAACAACGTTCCAACGCAACGCTTCAAGGAAGGTGCGTAACAGAGATCCTAAGAGGATTCTGGAATACAAAAATCTAAGAAGATTTCGTAAACGTAGCAAACGATAGTAGTGCTTCTAAACAGAAGGTACTAATCGAAATGCAAAAGGCAACATTGAAGGTGACAGGCGATAAATGGAAGGTGGTTGCCTGCGGGGGTGTCAAGAACACCAGTGCTCAAAGCTAGATCCGCCCACACGGTCAGCTTCCAGGAACCAGCAAGTTCGAGTGAACTCTGGAACGCTATGGAAAAATGCTCTAAGACGAACTGCTCAGAACGACAAGGACAGAACTCCAGTTGTACGAGGAAGAACAATATGCGTAGCAGCTCTCTCTTCTCTCTTCGTGAATTTTTTGAAGTCTAAGAAGTATATAGAGAGAGAAGAGAGGCTCTGAATATATAGCCACTGCTGTAACTGTCCAGATCCGAGATGTGCGCCACATTTTAATGTCAGATCCATAAATCCAGGATCAGTTACGAATCAGTCAGAACGTGGACAGCCACGAACTGTATGAGTTGCGCCATATGAACGAGTTACGCGCGTGCCATCAGCACAACCAGCGCACACTGGGTGCACTGTGCGCATTGTGCGCACTGTCATGTCCCAGAACCAGAATACTGGATAGCAGGGGCAAAACAAAGCCAGCTACGTATATCAAGATACGCCAGTACCCTAATGTACGATCAAAGCTGTCTAGAAGACAAGCGAAAAGACTCTAGCATGCCACTGACGACTCCTATGGTCGAACAAATCCTATCTCAATCCAACAACAACAAGTATCAAGAGTATATCAAATATAAAAGTAAAGAGGTGTCCTAAAATAATATATCATACATGATCATGAAGCTAGTGAATACAAAATGCTACACTAGCAAAGTACCAATATACATGATTACTATATCAGTCTAGATCTAATGTAATACATCATATTGACCGAAGTCTGAGAAAGTCTCAAAATAATAGGGCTAATACATGCCCTAGCTAACACCACCAAAATAAAATAAACCACAAGTGGTAAAAAAAAGGGAACCCACTCGCGCGGAGGAACAACCGCAGATCTAAGCAGGCGGCGGGTCATCCAGAGAAAGGTAGGAAGAATCTTCGGGCTCCAGCGATAAATCTGGCCAAACAAAACCAGTGTGGTTAGGCCCCAAATAGCAAGTACAACAAGGAAAGCTCGAGGTAAATGACATAAACCCACAAATAAAACAACAACATAATGACAAAAATAAATAAATATGGGTCGAAACTAGTACAGTACCAATGCACGTATCTCGAGAATATAAATAACTGAATGTAAATACTGAACCATATAGCAATGGAGGACAATAAGCCAATGAGCAACAAGGGACTTAGGAACTACTAGAAATCGGAGCCACAACCCTTAAACCAAACAAGGACCAGGGTTGCAGATCTTTTCCCTAGCAGAACTTAGCCTCTGGCCACTCATCGACATAAGAGCATATAAAGTAACGCACAACCAAAAGTGCACGGCCAATCATTACCTACGGCTTGCTATCATTAACTAGCTAGGGTTATCACAATCCTAATTACTAGTATACAAGTTGAGGATTTTCGCAAATACCTGACTGCAGATACCCGGATGTCCAGGGGTACGAGTAGTACATCTATTGTCCAACAAGACTGCTGGCAGATGAAACGTGTCTTGACTTATAACATGAACAACCATATCATATACTTGTAAAAAAATATATAACTGTTTGCCATTAAAATCTTTTGATTATAATTTTAATTACAAACAGAACAGTGTTACAATGTAGGACTTAGATGTAGTCCTAGGAGTACACTTTTATTTATCTGGGTTCCTGTGTTGATAGAGTGAGTGGTAATGCGTAGACTCTGTTGACGATATGACGACGGTTCTCGGTTCTCTGAAGGTCTGAGTTGCTCTGGGTGCTAGAGCTTGCGGAGAGGAAGAAGACATTGAGTGTCTGTCTCTCTCACTGTGTGTGTATGTAGGTCTCTGTCCGTTTGTGTGTGTATAAGAAGGAAATGATCCCCCTATTTATAAGCAGCAGGTTGGGCTGCTTATGCGTGCATATGTAGGATGCGCCTGTACGTGGGAACGCCACGTGGTTGAAGCTGCGGGAGACGCATGGATGATGCACCATCGTTTGTGGGTTGAATCCTTCATGCTGCTTTTATGGGCTGGCACATAGCAGGGGGGAGGATCTTTCAGTTGTTGAGATCTTGGGTGATTAGCACCTCTTCATAGGCTGAATTGAGTCAAAGGACACGTGGCGCGTATCCGTAGCTCAAAGATCTCGGATTTGGTGGTGAGTAATCTGATAGGATGCGCCTGGAATTGGGCGCATGAAAAGACTTTGGCTTGCAACCTTTAGGAGTCATGAATCGGTCTGGGCGCACGGCTTTTGAGATGCATGCGAAGCTTCAGTAGCGACCTGACTTCTGTTTTTAGGGATCAGAGGAAGGTCAGAGGCGCATGGCTCTTGAAGCGCATGCAGAGGTTTGGGCACATGGCTGTAGAGGCACATACGAATGGTTGGACGGTCACGTGGCTTGTAACCGCCGGAAGAGAGTAATGATGACGCTGACTTCAGCGGCACTTCATTTTCTGAAAAAGCTGTTGCTGCTATATCATCGAGGGATGGCTGCTGTCGTGTCAGACTTCAACATTTAATATTCTTTGACGGGTGATGGGCTGTTGAGTGGACGTATTGATCTGCGTTTTACTGGCACATGGGTCCATATTGATTAGGACGCATGGATCTATGCTTTGTTGGACACATCCATACATGGCGCTTGGTACCGTCGGGCGCGTCTGTACACTGTACGGCATCTGACCGGCGCATCTATTTGCATGACGCATCTTTATTGGTCCGACTGTTGCATTCCTCGAGTGCTTTAAATAGCCATTTTGACTTGGCCGAATTTGAAGCGTCAGGTTCATCACCATAAATGTAAATTTATTGCATGGGATTCAGAGAGCCCGCCACTTGGTGCATGGATTTGATTTGCCCGGCCTATAAATAGCAGCAAGGAGAGAATTTGCTTCTCGTTCTCTCACGTCTTCCCGAATGAACTTATTTTCTCGAGCACATTCTGTTGACAAGATGCTCCCGAGGGTGAAGATGCGACGAATTAACTTCATTCATGCACTTGAAGGTGACTGTTACATCCAAAAGTCAGAATCGAGGGCTTCTGAGGCAGGCGGAAGGTGCCTGTTGCATCCAAAGATCGGGATGCTCGAGCCTCGTCTCCGTTATTTTGGAAGAGCCACAGATCAGAATTGTGGTGCTCCCATCTTCCTTGGGCTTTGGAGAGCTCTTCCTCCTGCTAGAGTGGGGTGTTGCCCACTCTGGTTGTGTTGAAAGCTGCTCCTTTAGCCGCAGATCAGAATTGCGATGCTTTTCTCTTCCTTGGGTTTTGGAGAGCTCTTCCTCCAGCTAGAGTGGGGTGTTGTCCACTTTGGTTCTACTCAATAAATGCTTTATTAGTCGAAGCACTTGATCGGGTCGAAGTAGAGCGCATATGCTGAGACTTCATGATGTGCATAACTGAGCCGCTGAAGAGATGCGCCTAACTGAGACGCTGAAAAGATGCGCCTGACGGATGATGCTCCTAGCATGGGGCGTATGGCAATTTTCTGCGCCTGGCTGTAGTCTTAGGATCTTTTTTTTTTTTGCAGAAATTTTCTTTTGTAAAGCCTTTTTTTAGACATGTAATAGACTTTTATATGAAATAAAAATATTCTTTTGATGTCTATACTTTTGCTGTCTGATGTGCCAAGTACTTCATCTGAGCTCCCTGGCGTATGTAATGTTAGACGCATAGGAATTCTGGCCTATAGATGTGCCTGAAATTCCATGCTTCTACAAGACCCCCTTCAAAGTTTTTAAAACTTTTCGTCAAGTTTTGGAATACTTTGAATAAGAAGCATGGTAGTGACTTCAATGGGGCGCATGACTGTTCGGGACGCATGATTTACTCCGCGTATCTGTGATGAGTCACATGCTCCTCTTTAGTTTTAAATGCAAATGATAACGCTTCGAAATAAACAAAAAGATTTAATGATGATCTTTTTGGATTATTTGCAGTTATTATTTCGCAGAACCCCAGGCGGCGGCTGACGTCACCCTTCATCGGTTCACGCGTGCGACCAAGCCTATAAATAGGCGTCTGATGGAGAGAGAGAGAGTTCTTCCTCTCTTTGCTTTCTTCTTCTTTTTATAGTTCTTTTTCAAATACCCTAACTTCTTTTTTAAGAAATGGCTCCCAAGACTCCTCGCGATGGTGCTGGCCGAGGACAAAGCAAACGAAAAGAGCCTGTAGAGGCCGATGTTGATGCTGTTTCCAGAACGCCCATCGACGTTCGACCGGCGGTGATTGGTGGGTTTGTCATCTTTGTCGTACCTTTTGTGTTTTGAGGAACAAGAAATCTTTTTTAGAACTCACATACGCTGACGCGCATGGACCTTGAGTCCTGACGATGTGCTGAAGCTTTTTAGCTGACGTGCATGGACCTCAAGTCCTGATGATGCGCCGAAGCCACTTTGCTGACGCGCATAGACTTTGAGTCCTGATGATGCGCCGAAGCCTCTTTACTGACGCTCATGGACTTCGAGTCCTGATGATGTGCTGAAGCTTCTTTGCTGACACGTATAGACTTCGAGTCCTGATTATACGCCGAAGCTTCTCTGCTGACGCGCATGGACTTCGAGTCCTGATGATGCGCTGAAGCTTCTTGCTGATGCTCATGGACTTCAAGTCCTGATGATGCGCTGAAGCTTCCTTACAGATGCGCCTGAACTTGGGTTCAATATGTGCACTTCTGTTGAAAACTCGGCTTAGATATATATTTCGTTGTTGTTTTAACATATCTGAGTTTTTATCATCTTTCCCTGGCCGCCAGTTTCGATGACCGTCCCACTTTTAAACGAAGTGCTGCTGGACGCTGCTCTCTGTCAGATGGGAGTTGATTATAACAAGGTGGTAATAAATCCTGCCCAAGCTGCCATTATGCTGGATCAGTCTCCCGAGAGAATGACCCAAATCAAGGAGCAACAGTATGCGTTTCTCCAGCGGATGATGGAACGTGGCAGCTTGCAATCTGCCATTCTGGTAATAAGACTTTCATGAAGCCTGAGTTCCTGTTCGGGGATCGCCTCACTTCTACTGAAGCGAAGGTGCTGAGGATCAAGGAAGATTGGTTCTTCTCAGCCAAAGGGGTGCACATGTTCATGAAGCAGCTCGAGCGTCACTGGCCTTTGACGGCTTTCTGTCGTCTTGCTTCCAAGAGACGGATGTCATGGGAGTTAACCCCGTCTCAAGGGGGAACGGTGGCGGGCACCATCAGGATTGATGCTACCTCGAACCAAAGGGATATTTTGGTTGCCACGCGGGCTGGGTCTTCTTTCACCTGGCAAACTCTGCGTCCTGGAAGTATTTATAGCGACGTCCCTGCCGACACTTTCGCCTTTAGTGCTTTAACTTTCGTAAATCATATGCTGTCATCAAAGCGGTCGTACCCGAAAGGTGAATTTCGAGTAGAGGGTTGGTGTCACTATGTATCTGAGTGGGACAAGCTGACACTCTGGGTTCTGACAAAGTTTCGAATCGAGCTCAGGGAGATTGGGCTAACTGCCGCCATCCGTGCTACCCAGGCGGGCGTTGACAGCAACATGCATATATTCCTTGCGCTCCTGGAGATGTTTAATACCCAGACCGGGACCTTCTTCACTCCGGTGGGGGAACTAGGACTTGCACTTCATGAAATGTATGAGTTGTCAAGGCTTCCTTGGGGATCAAAACCCTATGAGGAGTACTTTCCGACCAACGAGGATTTCCAAGTCCTGGGGGACAAAGAAGAGGAGATGATGGCTGTCTTTAAAGAAGTGGCGAGTCACCACTGCTATATGCAGAAGAAGGATAAGGGTGGGGTGCAGCCCCACGTAACTGCTTGGAGGGATTACGTCTTTGAGCAAGACAAGGAGGATCCCACTCAGTTCACAACTCCACCAGCTCTTTCCAGTACTAAGGTGCTATCTGAAATGAGCAGACTTAATGAGAAGAGTCCCCAGGAAAACGCGGACCGGGAATCGGACGAGCGCTCCTATAGCTGTTTCTGGCACCTCACACATCGGATGTCGTCCAAAGCAGTGTTGACTGCTTATCTGATGATCTGGCTCAGGGATCACGTCTTTTCAGGTAGGTCAGGCTCTGTGGAGAGGGTGACCCAAAACTTGATCCTGCCAGCTATAAAGTTGGTCTTTGGCCATCCTTTGGCTCTACTCCCAGCGATGGTATGCAACCTGCCGCGAGGTCTACGAGAATTCGCTTGTGACGTTGTTCACGAACGAGGTAAGAATGACAACTTTTCTCGTGTCGAACTGCCGTTTCACTATCTGATGGGGTGGTTGATTTTGCACCATCCCAACGTGATAAGTCCGGGCCAGGAAGAAGATCATGTGGCCGGAGATGCATTCCTCCGTCGGTTCTACCAGAGGAAGTGGCTGCATACGGGCGTTCCTATTTGTAGGAAGGTTTTGTCCTACATTCAAGGATGGGAGATCACGAAAGTTGGTCCCATTTTTACCGGCTTCGAAGCAAATAAAGATTTAGCTGATTCGGGTACAGATGCAACAACTTTGTCTCCGTGGAGATTCCGTTGGTTGTAAAGCATCCGGCCATCCCATTTGGTGTACAGGAATAAAAATCATTGTTACTTGAAGCCGTATTTGCCGAGCCATTTCGTACGTCAATTCGGCTACACCCAGTTGATGTTGGGGAACCCCAGTACCAGCTTGGGGTATATTGGAAGTCTACTGGACGGGGCGCGAGCTTAGCATTACTACAATGCCGGATGTACCGGAGCCCGCTTTACCATGCCGGTTCTGAATCTGCAGCCGCCGATTCTTTTCTCGGCCGCCAAATTTTACTGTGCGATGAACGCTGTATCTCCTGGATATGATAGGAAGACCAGTTTCATCGTCGGCACCAAGTTAGAGGCGACTGGGAACATGTTGGTGAAGGCTCGATCGTACCGCCCGCCAGAGGTTGGTTATCGAGATACCCCTGTCGTATCCTCGGAGGGTACTCAGGCAGAGCTCTCGGCTGATCGCCCGAAGAGACGTGCCGGCACAGAGGCCGGTTCTTCTACGTCGAAAAGGCAAAGGAAAATAATATCACCGGAGGTGTCAACAGAATCGGCTCCTGTGGAGGTAAGGACGTCCCACATAGTCTGGTTAGTTCTACCATTTTTGTGACATATGCTTTCTTTTTGTAGAAGCCGTTGAAAATAAAACTCCGAACTCCGAGATCGGGTGCTAGCAGACCAAAGTGGGTGGCGGGCCCATCTGATGAGCGCATTTTGTCGATTGTATTGTCTTTCGTGGAGGAGAACCCGGATGATGTGACTTCTATGGAGATACCAGCTGTCGTGAGGGCTTCTAGTTTCGAGGTCTCAGCAGAAGCTGTTCTTCCCGATGAGGAAGAGGAATGGAGTTTGTCTTCTTCAGATGACGTTCCTCCATAGGTCCCTGAGCCTGCAATAGGGGGAACAAGCATGGTGGTAACAGAGAAGAGGGCTGATTCCCCTCTTCGTCATGATGAAGGGGGATCGGCTACACTGCTGCCGAGCCCTACCCCAGACTCAGCAGCGGACGCTGAGCTGGCTACCGATCGGGAGGTACCGGCAGATTCTATTTCCGCAGAGGGATTCAATGAGGGAGGCGAGACTCGTCTACCGAGCCCGGCTCCAGGGGAGCCAAGTCAGAAAACAGGTGCTGATCTGGCTGTTTCGTCAGAGGGGGAAGGTCCTGTGTGGCATGCTGATAGTATTTTGGAGACGGAGGAGACAGCCCCAGACGTCGGTGGTCTCTCTGAAATTGAAAAGGGTAAGGGTTTGCTGGTTGAACCCTCTGTTGCTCCTTCTACTTGGGGGATGATATCGACGCCCCATCTGGCTCCTCCTGTCCACTTGGCCCCTCGGGCTAGTGATGAAGTGCAGGTCCCTGACGAGAGAGGGTCTTCTGAGGTTGAGGTTGCGGCCTCGCAGATTGAGGTCGATGGTCTTCTGCAGGTCCGCTGTCCAGAGTAGCTCCTCCAACTCCTGCTATGATACCTCAGGTATTGGCAGACACGGACGAGTATGTACAGTTTGTTGTTGAAGCAGTATTCAAGATGCTGCAGAAAGGCGTATCAACTGTGTTGAATGCGAACGGGAGTTTCACGACGGCAAAAGCCATAGCGCTCCCTTCCATTGGTTTGATACATTTGCACCAGGGCCACGATTATATGGCCGAGATTCTGGAGGCATCGGTGGCCGAGCTCGACCAGCTTCTTTTCGAGCTTCAGAGTATCCGACGAAATGACTTTTCTGCTCTGATAGAAGCAGAAAAGGATAAATTGATAGCTGAAGTCGAGTCGTCGTATCAGACACGTGGCTGTCTGGGACCGTGAGGTGGCAGAAGCTGAGGCTGTGGTGGAGAGGCTATCTCAATCCATGCAGAAAAGAGTGGAGTTGCGGGCCTCGTTGGAGGCTAGCATAGCGGAGGTCACTGCCAAGATTCGCCATCTTGAAGACCAGCGAGTCCAACTCTTGTTAGATGCTAAGCGAGTCCAAGCTGAACATGTTCTAAGGAGGAGGAAGCTGCCTTTACCCACCAGATTCTCTTCCTGACCCACCAGCGGCAATAGCTAGACGAGAAGTATGAGAATGATACTACCCCCGAAGCTGTAGAGGTGATGCGTCAAGAAGCCGAATGCCGGGTCTTGGCGATCGCAGAGACTCGTGCGGAAGACTTGAGGCATCAGATTGAAGAGCTTTCTGCCAATCCCAGTGATGCTTAGAGATTGTAGTTTCTCTCTCTTTTTGTTATTTTTGTAGTTTGCAACTTCTGCTGGAGATGTAATCCTTTACTTTTAAATAAAAGATAAAGAATTTTTTGGTGTGTTCATTTTTGCTATCATGAACTGATGATTTGTGTGGACCTATTATCTTTTGCGCACCTTGGTTTTGAGGTACAGATAATAAGTTTGAGAGAACCGACATGTTTGCTCAGAGGTAATGTGGACGTGGCAAATATGGGGTTCGGATGATGAAGTCTTCCTACTCAGAGGTGTTATGGACGTGGTAGGAGTGACTCTGGGGGGATACACATAACTACTCAGAGGTAATATGGACATAGAAGTTCTGCGATTGATGTACGGCAACACAGGGGTTGTTCGTACGGGATGTTTACTCAGAGGTAATATGGACGTGGTAAACATGATAAGCAGCACAATCCTACGTGGTGTAAGATTACGCTTTGCAGGACGTAGAGGAGCAACTTAGAGGTAATGTGGACGTGGTTGTTCTTCTACTGGGGATAGAATGCTATGGAACAACTGGGTTCCGAAAGCATAGGATTTTTGTGAAGGAAAGATGTATGTGAGCTCTGATGATCAGGTCCACTGACTCCCTTATTGGGTAGAGATGGAAGTACATATCTGAAAGATGTCATGAGTAGTACTTCTTTAGGAACTTGCCGTTGATGGGCATCATGAACAAGTCTCCATTCGGTTGAGCGAGACGGTAAGCACCGTTTGAGTATACCGTCTCTATGATGAAAGGTCCCTCCCCCTTGGGCTCGAACTTTTCTGATATTTTATGAGTCAACACCATCGGCCTCCTGACTGCTAGGACCAGATTGCCAACTTGAAAAGTCCTCTGCTTGACCTTTTTGTTGAAAGCCTGTGATATACGGGCTTGATAAAGTTCAATACGCTGCTGAGCTAGAAGACGCTTTTCGTCAAGTGCCTCCAATTCTCGCAGACGATGACGCTGGTTGTCTTCTTCTGTTAATTGGTTTGTGAGTGCCACACGGAGTGAGGGTATATGAATCTCGAAAGGCAGTACCGCTTTGCTCCCGTAGACTAAGGAGAACGGGGTGTTGCCCGTCGGAGTTCGTACCGTTGTACGGTAGGCCCAAAGACATTCACCGATCTTTTCATCCCAGTCGCGTTTATTAGATGACACGACCTTTTTGAGTAGCTTGACGATGGTCTTGTTAAATGCCTCGGCCAATCCGTTTGCTGTCGGATTGTAGGCGGTTGACGCCACGTTCTGAATTCGATTCTTGTCACAGAATATGCTGAAAACATGGATGATAAACTGTGGACCGTTATCGTGGATAATCCTTCGAGGTACCCCAAAATAATAGATGACAGGGTGCTTGATGAAGCTGATCACCCTGGAGCTTTTTACTTTCGTCAGTGGAACTGCTTCTGCCCATTTGGAGAAGTAGTCGGTGATGGCTAAGATGAAGCGGTGTCCCCTCGATGATAGAGGGGTGATCGGTCCTACAATGTCTATGCCCCAAGCTTTGAAGGGCCAGGAGACGACCGTAGGATGTAGTGATTCCGACGGTGTATGCATAAAGTCGGCGTGAAGCTGGCACGCATGGCACTTTTTAGCATAGTCGACAACGTCGGCTGCCATGGTTGGCCAGTAGTAATCCATGCGTCACAGTCGATCCTGCAAATTAGGACCAGGTTGATGAGCCCCGCAAGTCCCGTCATGAGCTTCCCGATGGGCTTCGGCTGCTTCTTCGTTGGATAGACATCAAAGGAGAAGTCCATCGAAGGAACATCAGTACAGCATTTTAGTAGCTGTATCATAATAAAACCGAAGGGAACGTCTTCTGACCGAGACTGCTTCCTTCGAGTCTTCTGGGAGAATTCCATAGACAGCGAAGTCGATGAATGGGAACCTCCAGTCTCGGATATTAACACTGGCACTTGTCGTCATGGCATGGGCCATTTATGAGCATAGGTTATTTTTGGGGCAGACCAAGTCTCGACCAATGACCGTGACGTAGTGTTGAGTCCCGAGGGGTGCCGCTAATGAAGCTACGAGTTCGGCCAGAGCGTCAGCCTCCATGTTTTGTAACCGAGGTACGTGTTCTATGAAGAACTTGGTAAAGATTGAAATAATATTCAATGCAGCTTCATGGTAAGGAACCAGATCTTCATGGCGAACTTCGTACTGCCCTCGGATTTGATTAACGACGAGTTTTGAGTCGTCGTAAGCTTCCAGATGTTCCACCCCCAGCTGTTGTGCCAGTTGGAGTCCCATGATGAGAGTGTTGTACTCGGCAACATTGTTGGAGCACGGCTTCGAAAGGGAGTAAGCACGCTGGATGACCAGCCGATCGGGGGAGACTAAGACTACCCCCACTCCTGCGATGATTTGGCCTTTGGGGCCTGTTCTCGAAGCGCCATCAAAAAACACCCGCCAGACAGAGTTTTCTTCGGTGACGTTTGATTCTTGGACCTCATCCGGGATGTCTTCATAGAGTCTGGAGGACTCCGGGATAGGGTGTGCGGCTAAAAAGTCTGCTTGAGCTTGACCCTTGACGGCTTTTTGTGGAACGAACACCATGTTTTACGGCGTCAACAGGATTGCCCATGTAGCTAGTCGGGAGTTCAAAGATTCCGGCTTCGTCATGAGAACCCTGAGTGGATTGACTTGGACGATGACATGAATTGTCTGGCCCGAAACATAATGGCGAGTCTTCTGGATGGCAAACACCAAAGCCAAATACTCCTTTTCAACGGGGTTGTACCGGTGTTCGGCCCCGATCATCGTTCTACTAAGGTAGTAGATAGCTTGCTCGTAGCCCGCATCGTTATTCTGAGCCAACAAAGCATCGAAGGAATGATCCATGGCACGGACGTAGAGGAGAAATGGTTTGCCTGAGACAGGTGCCACCAGGACTGGCGGGCTCGTTAGGTAAGCTTTGATATCGTCGAAAGCTTTCTGGCATTCTTCTGTCCAGACGTAGGAGACTTCCTTCTTCATGAGCTGGGTGAAGGGTTGATATTTGCCGGAAAGGTTTGCTATAAACCTTCGGATGTATGCCAGACGCCCCTGCAGGCCTCGAAGTTTTCGGAGGTTCTTCGGAGGATCCATGTCAAGGATGGCTTTAGTTTTCTCGGGATTGACATGAATGCCTTTCGCCGTGATAATGAGGCCCAAGAACTTTCGGCTAGAAATCCTAAGAAAGAATTTAGCTGGGTTCATCTTGAGTTGATGCGCTCGCATGAGATCGAAGACTGTCTTTAGGTCTTGTAGGTGATCACCTTTGAGACGGCTCTTGACTGTGATGTCATCAACATAGTATTCAACTGTCTTGCGAAGATGTTGACGGAAAATGGTACTCATAGCACGTTGGTATGTAGCGCCAACGTTCTTCAAGCCGAAGGGTATCACTGTGTAGCAGAAACCCCCCTTCAGAGTCCTGAATAACGTGTGTTTTGCGTCATCGGGGAACATTTTGTTCTGGTTGTAGCCCGAGTACCCGTCCATGAAAGACATGTGCTCGAAGCCACATGTATTATCGATCATCACGTCAGTGATTGGAAGCAGAAATTCGTCCTTCGGGCAAGCAGTATTGAGATCTCTGAAGTCGATACAGACTCGTATCTTCCCATTTTTTTGGTGACAGGGACGACATTGGCCACCCAATCTGGATGTTGCTCTTCACGGATGAACCCGCTGCTCAGGAGTTTGTCCACCTCCTGATCGATAGCGTTCATGATGTCAGGACGAAAGCGTCGTTGTTGTTGCTTTACAGGCTTAGCATCAGGCAAGATGTTAAGTATGTGCATTACGACTTGGGGATCAAGTCACGACATATCTTCGTAGCTCCAGGCGAAGATGTCGATATATTCCTTGGCCAATTGGACCAAAGACTCCCGGTCTTCTCCCTTCAGACTTTTGCTGATGAAGATGGGCTTGGAAGGAGATCCATCCCCAAGGTCAACTTATTCGACCTCGTCTTCGGTAGGGGGTTCGCGTAATTCAAAACGAGACTCCCACTGTGCTCCTGGGCGTTGAGCCCAGGGTTCTTTCTCAAAGAATTCCAGCATTTGGTCATCGCCTTCATCCTCTTGAGTTTGTGCATATGCCATGTTGACTGATAGCACCTTCCTATGGACTGAGCCGATACTGGTATCGGAATCCCAAGTTGATGCTTCGGATGAATGAGAATGTTCTACTTCTTCTGCTTTCGAACTCTCTGGAGTTGCCGACGGCGTGGCATAGCCCACCTTCCGTCGAGTACGATGATAGTAGTCCTGTGGCTTTCCTTTAGGTGTTGGGAGCCGAAGGAGAAGACGCCGACCTTTGCCATAGTTCAGGCCTTTGTTGCTTTTCAGGTCGTAATCCATCTTTTGAATGAGGTACTTTGCCTTGTCTGTGTACCGATAGACTTATATTCTGCCAGTATCTGGTTCTGGCTCGAGTGGCGGAAGGTCTTGATGATACTCGATTTTGTCGAAGATGATGGGTTCTTCATCCCGATTTCGCGGTAGGACTATAAAACAGACTCCTTGGGACGGGACTACTCGATTTACATGATTGACGATCGTTATTTGTGTTTGTAACGACCGTAGAGTATTATCTGGTATATACATGGCATTCCAATGTGGAAGACTAGAATAATTGAAAGACACTCTATTATTGATAAAACATGAGATTTTATCCTGCGGGATTACATTATCAAGAGAAGGTGCATCTACATCAGCAGATATGTACTCCCCTAACTCTTCATCTGTGAGCACTGGGGCCGGTTCGGTAGTGTTCATCGCCGATTTAATCTTGGGATCCGAGAGGGCTGTGTGGGCCTTCTCTTACAGCTTGGATGATTGCGGAGGCTTGCCTTTGAGACGCACCTTCAGGGGTGCCTCGACTACGCCTTTGATGACAAGTGCCTTCCCTTGTAGTTTTGCCACAAGGGGAGCCGATGTTTGAGGAGGTTTTTCCTTGAGCCGTATCTTCAAGGGAGCTTCAGTAGGTGCTCTACCTAGAGAAGTTGGTGCTTTTCCAGGTAGCTTGATGGTCATGGGAGGCAGCATCTGAGGCGGTTTTCCTTTGAGTCGAATCTTCAAAGGAGCATCGAAAATCATCTCCGGCTCCATGTCCGGCTCTGCCACTGTTTCTGCTTCGTCGTCAACATCATTGGCTTTTCCTTCATCAAGCGACCTATACAAGTTAGCATCGGTGAAGTAGGCTGCGACCCCCTTGAAAGGGTCAATGTCCGCAAACTCTGTCCGGATGATGTTGTTGGTGGACACGTACTTCATACAATGGTGGAGTATAGATAGCACCACCATATACTCGTGCAGCCACGGGCGACCCAGCAGAAGGTTATAGTTGACGTCGGCGTCCATGACATAACAAGTCACCTCGGTTCAGAGGTTACCAATATGATACTTCAGCCGTATTTTGTCCAGCGGTTCACTTTTGCTAGCGTTGAAACCGCTGATTGTAGTGTTGGAAGGCGCCAGACGGTACATCGGGATCTCCAGTATTGACAGCAGAGTCCTAGGAATGATGCTAAGGGAAGACCCTGGATCAATCTGAATCCGCTTTACTTTGACGGAGCCTACATACCCTGTGTAGTACAGTGGCCTGTTGTACCAGTTATGCTTGAGCAGCATGTCTTGTTGGGTGAAGGTTATGTTGGGGATGACCTCATCTGCACAATGGCAGTGTGCATACGTGGTCGGAAGATCCTCAGGCTGCTTGACCTGACTGATGAAGGACTCATCATCCTTCAAAGCTTCACAGAGAGCTTCACGGTGTCCTTGGAAAAGCGAAGAAGCTCGTACAGTAACAAACGGGCAGGAGTACCGGTAAGTTGTGCCAGTATGTCGAAGTTGTGGGGCTTGGCTAGCCCCGAAGAATTTTCCCTTCGTAAAGGCTTGTCGAAACGGGCCTCTACATGCTTCTGTTTATTGGCTGCTGGAGGTTTGGATGGACCTCCTTCTTCGGCAGCAGGTGCAGTGCATGGAGGCACCACCTCAACGGAAGCTTCGTCGGGTTGGGCGTTCAGCTGCGAACGGGTTTGTACAGGAAGAGCCTCCTCCGCGGAGGAAGAGACCATGCGGCAAGACTTGATCTTCTTGCCCTTAGCTTTGGAGGTACAGTGTACCCCCGGTTGAGTAACCTCGGAGATGAGATAGGGGTGAACCTATAAGATCTCTCCCCGATAAGTGGTGAGTGGGATGAGTCCACTCACGTTGTCATGAGTAGGTGGCAGGTTGACCACCTCCATTGTCGCCTTTGGGATGGGGATGACGCCATCTTGTGTTGTGGTTGGCGACAAGGTGCCGAATTGGAGCGACACCGGGTTGGCCGAGACCGTTTTCTCCTCATAGTCGACGGAGATAACATTCACATTAGTCATGCACTGGATGTAGTTTTTGAGGACGTAGCTGTCCTGTGTTGGATATCCGACAAACCAATAGTAGTGACAGTACTTCAGATTGTCTACTCTTCCAACCTCGTCGGGATGCTTCGGGTCCGACAATTTGATCTTATCACCCTGCTTCAGCATCTCGAAGAGTTGCAGGGTGTCCTCGTCGTTGAAAGAATAGACCTCCTTTGGCCTCGGCACAAGAGGAGGCTTCTGAGTAGGTGCTTGTGCACCTTTGGAGGCATTGACAGTCAGCGCCTGCTTCCCCTTTGTCTCACGTCCAGGGTTGTTGGCAGCAGGCCATTTTTCTTTGTCTTCGAAAGCAGGGAAACTGACTCCCAGAAGGCGAGCATTGGATGCCTTCTTTTCAGCTGCTTCAGCCTCAATAATCAATGAGCTCCAATCGGGAGGAGGAGTGTGTTTCACTTAACAAAATGCCTTGAGGAATTGGCTTTTGAAAATAAAACGAGAAAAAGTATAAAAAGTACAAATTTGATTCTGGGAAAGTATTGCTATGGAAGTCTGATTCGTAAATGATCACTTTGTTCCTTGGACCATATAATGATGATGAAGATCACTGCTTGAAGTAGAATAACTGGAAGAACTAAGTCACCAGAAAGGTATCGACGCACTTGGGCACTGATGGCGAGGCCGAATGCTTTCCTACTTTGCTTCACTCTGTTCTGAAAGAAAGGTTGAAGAAGAATGCTCTGGAGAATCAAAATCTCTAAGTTCTGATCTCTGTATTCTCTCCCGTCTCTCTGTCCTTGTGTTATGAGAAAAATAAGTCTATTTATAGACTTGGGCTCTTGTGCGTAAAAACTTAGCAAAAGTTTCATCTTTACGCTAACAACTGCCATCCACGATCGAAGCCAACCTCTGTATATGTTGACATGTGTCCCATCATTTCAGTAAGAATAGGATGCATGTACATACGTTCTTCGAGAAGAATGGCATGAAAGCCACGTAGGCAGACCACGTTCCAAGCTGGTGGAGGAGAATAGGGCGTAAAAATAGCTCCAATGTACTCTGAGCGTAAAGTAGTAGATTAGGCGTAAAATAGCCTTGACATAGACTTCCCGCGTAAAGTGGTTGTTAAATAACCTTGAGCGTAAAATAGCTCAAATAGACTTTACGCACACGTCAGCTGTTGAGCGTAAAAGCTCGTATAGTCTTCATGCGTAAAAGAAGCCATAGTGTGAGCGTAAAGTAGCTCAATCCACATACTAAACGACAACATTGGTCTATGTATAAAACAAATCCCTTTGTGATATATGCTATCATTAAGATATCCATGTCAGAGTTTGCATTAAATGCAAGATTTGACAGTTTTGTCCAGCGTAAGAGTGGCTGATCCATCCTTGGCGTAAAACCATGGGTGTAGACCCGAGCGTAAAGAGATCAGCCTGCTTTAGGCGTAAAGTGACTAGCCTTGTCTTGGGCGTAAAGAGTTTAACCGCTCTGTTTGGCGTAAAACCAATCACTTATGAATGAAATGATCCATCTCTTTGACTCTTTTTCTGAAGTACTTTTTACGCTCCTACAAGACCCCCTTCAAAGTTTTCAAAATATCTTCAATATTTGAAACACTTTGAACAGAAGCGTAAAAGTTGAGATTTGACCATTCAGCGTAAAATTTAGGATACGCAACCGTCATCCGTGTAAAAGCGGGAATGTCCAACAGTCGGTGTAACATTAGGGATATCCAACAGTCAGTTTTTGAATATCTCTATAAATAGGTTTTTCCAGAGAGAGAAAACACTTTTACTCATCTTCTCAAATTCTTTTGCCCTTTCTTTCTTCGAAACCCTCATTTTGATCTGATGGCTCCAAAGAAATCATCCACCGCCTGCAACAAGGGGAAAAAACTTGCCGCCGATTCGTCGTCAGTTGACCATGCGAAAACTTCCATTCAGTCATCAACGCCACATCGAAATCCCAACCCGGCTGTAGCTCCGCCTATGATGGGTAAAACCCTATTCTCTGGCTGGAAGAATCCGTCGAGGAAGAAGAAGATAACCCAAACTTTCAACTTTTTACGCCCACGTTGTACGTGTTAGCGTAAAGCTGAAACAACAACATACGCCCACGTTGCTCGTGTTAGCGTAAAAGATAAAAAAGAATACGCCCACGTTACACGTGTCAGCGTAAAAGTTGGATTTACGCCCACAATTAATGTGCTAGCGTAAAACTTAACTACGCTCATGTTCATACATGCCAGCGTAAAAAGTTATATTACGCTCATATTACTATGTGGTAGCGTAAAATTCATCAATCACTGGGAGACTTTGTCGAACAAAGACCTCATAAGCTTTCATCAACTTTTAGTAAGCGTGAAAGTCAATATCTTCAAAAAAAATTTTGAACTAACTTGATCTCTTTTGTTATTTTACCAGTGGATTTGCAAGTTCACCCTCTCGCGGAAGTTTTCGGATCGTCAGTTGGAATGGTGGGTTCGAACTATCTGGAAGATTTATCTCATGTCCAATTTCCTCAGTCGAACCCTGAATATCCAGTAGAGAGGGCACAACTGATAGCAACTCAAGGGGATAGAACGTTGTTATCCATGATAGACGGGGAAGTACTGATGTCGCTAGATAATCAACAATTCCTGAAGCCAGCTTTCTTATTTGGAGATGCGATAGATTACAAATCACAGACTCATCCCAAAAAAGAGGCTTGGGTATTTAAATCTGGAGAAAGGGTAATGTATCTCCCGGACATGGACAGGGATTATCCTATATCTGCTTTCGTCCATGCTAGCCATTACCGTCAAATGCTGTGGAATTTGACTCCCCGTATCTATGGTAGACCGGGCAGAATCATTTTTAGAAGGGAGAAGGCAAATGACATGGGTTATCATGTTAGTACTCCTTGTGGTGGTGTTATTCCATTTTCTGGACTAATGCCTGGGTTTACACCGAGCGAGGATTCATCTCTCATCCAGCCGGTCCAGGTTCCCATGTTCGTAAATAGATTCATAAGGGAAGGAGTCTTATATCCTCAGACCAACCCTAGGCTGACAGGGTGGTTGACCCCTTATAGTGGTAACTGGATCCAGATCAGCAACTGGGTCATGACACACTTTAAAACCGAATTGGATGACATCGGTTTGTATGAAGCAGTAGCATCTACTAGTTATGGCATTCAACCGAATGGCAATCTGTTCTTGGCTTTACTGGAATTGTATATGAGTTCGACGGGAACTTTTGCAACTTCGCATGGTGAGATGGGTCTGGCCCTTCATGAGATGCAGTTTATCTCGAAGCTACCAATGGGTGAATTCCCGTATGAAGAATATATTCCCTCCAATCGGAAATTGGCAGAAATTTGGGCGAAGAATCCCGAGCTGGTACAAGTCTACGAAGAACTTATGTGCCATTATCTGATCTGTACCAGCATGTATGAAACCGGATCACATTTGGCATATATTACAAAATGGACAACTTATCTATTTTATCATGAAAATAGAGTGTCCAGGACGGAGAAGAGCAGGTTCCGAGAAGACAAGATTCAGGTCATCAAGCCCTGCTCTATAATTCTTGCATATTTAATTCAGGAATTGATGGTGTCGCAGAAAGCTCGAGACCGATATCTGTCTACCAAAACTGGAGATATCCCTACGGGGACTGAAGCTTTAAGCTACCTGAGGTAGGGTAGTTAAAAGATGTCGAAGAAGGCCTTGTTGGTGGGCTTCTTATCCTTATGGCTGCGCAAATGGGTCGTGCCAGGGATCAGCACTGTGGACCGTATTCACCGTAATGTATTGTGGACAGCGGTCCGTCTGGTATTCAAGAACAGAATTAACCTGTTATCGGCAATGGTATGCCGAATAAATGCAGGTCTACGGGTTTCTGGTGAAGAACTGATCAATAATGCTCCTCACAACTTTCCACGGGTAGAGTTACCATTTACCTATCTCATAGGTTGGTTACTACACCATAATTGTAATTTGTTGCCACCAGGCCCTGAGGATGAAGCTAGGATTTTTCTCCAGAAATTTAGCAAATCCACGTGGAGAGTTATAACGTTGGCAGATACCCGAGCAGCATTAAATTATTTGCATGGCTGGAATTTCTTCTGCACCAGACCACCAGTTCCGGCTGACTATCTCGGTGTGCAATTTGAAGATAGAGCAGATAAATCGGCCTTGTTACCGAGATCTGTCTACCGATGGCTAGTGTACATCAGACTCTCTCATCTGATGTACATGAATGAAGATAACTGTGCATTCGAGCCTTATTTGCCAAGTAGGTTCGCTCGTCAGTTTGGATATGATCAACTTCATGTTGGCAATCCTTCCACTAGCTTCTATCATTATGGGAAGCTAATCGACGGTGCACGAGCATGAAGATATTTCGGAGCTGCATGTACTGGCGCTAGATTCACCATATCTACAGCCATTAGTACAACTGAGCTACGTATACTTCATATGTATGCTCGTTTCTATGCGTCTATCCGTTCTTTTGAAGACGGTTATAGTATGCAAGGAAGTCTTCGGTGGGGTCAAGAGGGAAACGTTGAAGAGCCTATCAGGATAGCCCCTTACATACCAGACAATACTGCCGTTATAGATGAATTTCTGGCAGTAATTCCCAGAGGAGCTGGGGAAGTAGCCGCGGGACCAATAATTATTGGAAAGCCCCGCAAACGAAAACAGAACACAGCTACCGCTTCTCCGGTGAAATCTCCAGAAAAGAAGAGAAAATCTACCGCCAAAGGGCCTTCCAAACCAAGAGCCCACACTCCAGAAGTTGACATTTCGATTGAAGAAGATCATCTTGTCGGTTCTTCCTCAGTCCATCCTGGAGAATGATCTTCAGCCCCTCCAACAATAGTTGACTCAGGAACTGTAACACTTTTGTCCCCTGGACGTCTTAGCACCTCACTCCATTTATCTTTGCCATCCAAGGCACAAACTACAGAAGGTGCTACTACTATATCCACTACTGATCAAGACCGCATTCCATCAGACGAGCCAACTCTTGACTTCGAGGATGATGACTGGGATGGTGATTATGATACATATCTTGAAAAAAACGCACATATTCCAAGTATTATACAAAACCTATACGAAATTATATATCATGATTTTGTATACTAACTTATTCTGTTTGTTTTGCAGATGTCATAATTGCACCAAAGCCGATGGTTCCTCCTCCTCCCCAAGAAGAAGACATTTATGAGGAAAATGAGGAATCTGGGGAGGAAGCTTCTCCTTCAGAAGACGCAGACGCCGAAGAGGAGGGAGTACAAAAGCATGAGATGGAGCCTCAAGAAGAACATCCTCCATCATTTGAGGCACAACAAGTACAATCTGAAGTGTCTTCTTCTGCTGAGGACCAGCACAAAGAGAAGACTAGAGTCGACTCCAATGTAGGTGATGATGGGGCTACTGGAGGAGAACCTGACTTGAACAAAGAATCAGCTGCAGAAAGTTTTACCACAACTGAAGCAGTGGAAAATCCTGTGGAGCAAATGATTGAAGAAGATGCTGAAGGCATGCTTAAGCTACCAACAGAAAGTGGAAAAGTTATAATAACATCCTCTACTATTGTTACTGATCCGGTACCAGTTTCTGACAAGCCAATGCCGGAACCTGAATCAGCTCCTGCAACTGTTACCCCATCCATCAATACTATCGCCGCCAGAACTCCAAAAACGGCTGGAGTAACAAATATTGAAGACATTGCTTCTGAAAATCCTGGAAATCAAGCATCAGTAACAACAATAGCTTCATCTGAGCTTGTTGTTACACCAACAATATCTGCAGATATTGGAGATACAATCCCTGAGACTTCTGAGAATCAATTGGCTATGACGGTAGTAACAGCAACGACTTCATCTCATCCTGCTGTCATGCCAACCACATCTGCTCCCGATCTACAAAGAAAATATTTATTAGATATTGCCGCCACACCAAGCTCCAGCATAGAGATGAATCTCCTGGTTGAGATTCATACTGAAATTTTTTACAAAACTCTGGCAACTTTGATAAAGATGGTCCTGAATAAAGGTCTCAGCTATGAGATTTTGAAGACGGCAATGGCTCTGACTATCAAGAATGTTGCCATATTCAATGATGTTGAGAGAGCTGCCACATTGGAGAAAATTATGGAGGACCTTGAGCAGCCGATTGGAGAATATCTCAGGCTATCAAATGAGACTGTTGAAGGCCTCATTCAGGAGGAGTATAAAGCCTTAACAGCTGATTATCTTGCTCGAGAGACTACATATAATACAGCTCTCCATGAACATAGTCTGAAGGTTGCCAAAGAGAAGGCCTTTTTGACTGGCATAAAACCTGTACTACATAGTCACAGAGTGGCTTATGATGCTTTGAACATAGATATTCAGAGCAAAAATGACAGAATCCGCAAAGTCGAGGCAGAGCTAGCTTGCTTGAAGGCTGAAAGGGAGAAGATGATCGATGCTCGAAATTTGCACCTCACCCAAAGCTCAATTTTAGAAGAACAAGCTTTTGGGGCTGAATCGACCATCAGAACCCTTGATGAAGCCAAGGACAATTTGATAATCACCTTCGCTGAACTTTCCTGTATTTGCACCCCCGAAGCTCGACGTGCAGAGGCTACCAAGAAGGTTATGAGTTCTCGTGGCAAACGGTTAGAAGAATTAAAGAAGTTGCTTCAAGATGTTTCCACTCCACCTTAAGAGAGTGCTTTGTCATCTTTCCTCTTATTCATTTTGTAGTGATTCCATCAGAAATGAATGAAAGATTTGTTTTGTGATCCTATTATCTATTTGAATTTTAAACAATAGGTAAGAGATAGAAAGCACTTATCAGAGGTAATATGGACGTGACAAGTCTTTTAAACTCAACGTATTATATCTATCCAGAGGTAATATGAACATGATAGATAATGAAATCTTGTTTTGTATGAGATAGAAAATACTCATCAGAGGTTATATGAACATGACAAGTTTTCTAAACTCAAAATATTATATTTATCCAGAGGTAATATGAACATGATAGATAATGTAATCTTGTTTTCTGTTTAGAGTGTACAATACTATCAGAGGTAATATGAACATGACAGTACGTAAGAACCCAAAGAAAAGTAGATTAATATCTATGCAGAGGTCAAATGGACATGATAGATATGAAAAGAAGGTGGATTTAGTATTTATCCAGAGGTTATGAAAACATGATAAATAATAAATCCAACTTTATATACCAATTGGTAAGATAGGAGATCAAAATCCCTCTCCAAAGAGACAAGTAATCAGCTTAACCAAACTTTGGTAACTGGGGATTAAGAAGACAGATGTCGTTGAAGATATATATGAGAGAAATAAATGAACCGATGGTGGCTCAAGGGACATTTTCAAATGGCTCGGATTCATCATCAGTTTGAACCATATTGACTGAAAATACTTGTCCAGATTTATTATATGAGGAACGAGACATATCAGTTTTAATGAATTGGACTTCTTCTGAATCCGCTGATTGCGAAGAGCTAGAAGAGAATTCTTCTTGTATATCGTCATAAAACGTGTGGGACGGATCATATCCCAACCCATGATGAGTCTTTTGGTAAAACGGATCACCACATAATGGTAGTCGTCTACCCTTGCCTTGATTAAGACCTTGCATAGTCTTCAAATCATATCCTATGTTCTGGATAATCTTGATAGATTGTTGACTATACTTGTCAATTCGGATTCTTCCCTTGTCTTTATCCTTCAGCTCATCTGCCTGAGCAACATGGATATTTCTAGCCAGGCCAAACACAATTTGGCGCTTGTTTTTCTTATCAGACGGAACCACGAAATAAGATTCTTCGTGACGTCTAAAAGTTACGCAAGCTTGTGATGAAGCGGCCACAGGTAGAAGATAAGGAGAAGATGTTAGGAACCTTTGAGCATAAGGTCCAACATCTATATGAGGAGGGAAAGAATTTTCCTTATGATCGATGTATAAAGTTTCTTCTGGCTCAATGTTGTCTTTATATCGATGACTTTGATTATCAGAAGATAAAGTCATTCTTTCGATAAACTTGACAGCCATATACTCGAAAAGGAAATCTTCATTGATATCAAAAGTATAGAATGATCAATATTTACATCATTTACAATTTGACTGCTACGCTTCGGATTAATCATCAGTGGACCATTATCTGTCTTCTGCGTAGTTTTGCCAAGATTGACAATTAATGGTGGTTCTGGATCATTCGTACAAGAAGTACGCCCTTTGACCTTGATCATAAAAGGTTGAACTTAGCTCTTAGCAGGAATATTTGTTGATTTCTCAGATGAAGTTTGAGTTCTTCCTTTAACCTTGATTATCAGAGGTTGATCGTTGACAGATTGGGATTGGATTCGTCCCTTGACTATGATCTTCAAAGGTTGCTCCTCTAGCGGATCTTCATTAATAGACTGATCCTCAGTGGGTGATTGATCTTCAGCCATGTCTGATATCTCTTTCACATGCTCTTGTTTATAAAGCCTTGAATCAGAAAAATAGGCTTCGACACCCTTGAAGGGATTGATATCAGCGAACTCAGTCTTCACGACTCCTTGGAAATCCACATACTTGAAGCATTGGTGGAGAGTTGAAGGTACAATATTGTGCTCATGAATCCACGGTCTCCCTAAAAGGATGTTATAGGAGACGTCTGAGTTGATAACATAGAAAGTTGCCATGGTTCGAAGATCACCGATCTGAATCTGCAGACGAATCTTCCCCAATAGTTTGCTCTTACCAGAGTTGAAACCGACTATCGTAGTACTAGTGTAAGTCAAATCACTAGTAGGAATCCTCAGGGGTCTTAGCATACTCTGAAGAATTATGCTAATTGAGGACCCGGGGTCAATGTAAATCCTGTCAATTTCAGTAGATCCAATATACCAAGTGTAGCACAAAGGCCTATCATATTTGTTATGCTTCAACAACATATCTTCTTGTGTAAAGGTGATGTTGGGAATTGCTTCCATCACACTATGACATTGTGGACATGACACTGGTATATTATCAGGAGTCTTGAGTTGAGCCAAACATGAATCTGCTTGAAGTAAAGCTTCACTCAAAGTCTCTCTGCTTTCTTTGGAAAGACGAAGCAACTCAAATATAGATAGTCTAGCCGGAGTATTGGCCAACTGAGCCAGAATATCAAACTTGTAAGGCTTCATCACCACCCCCTGACTGGAAGCAGACTTCAATGGGACGTCGAAGCGCACTGCTTTCTGTTTCCCCTTTTCAACCACATAAGATTTAGCAGGAACAGAAGAGGGTTGAGTTGGTAGTGTCTCCACTATGTCCTCAGCTTCTTTGGAGGATCCCTCGTAGTCTTTATGGTACTCTTTTTCGGATCTTGTACCAGTAAAAGTTTCTTCCTCAGACTCAGGAGATGGAAGTACCATATTACAGGATTTTGTCTTCCCTCTTTTAGCCTTTTTCTTGTGTGGATTGTTACGAGAAACTTCAGAACCTAATCCAACAGTAGAATTTTGACTTTGAATCTGTAAAGGAAGTCGTATTCCTTTATCATAGTTCAAACCTTCTGCCTTTTGAAAGTCATAATCCATCTTCTTCATGAGATGGACAGATTATTGACTATACAAGTGAGTGGGCAGCAGACTTTTGACAGGTGTTCCAACAGAGGAAGAGGAAGACGCAAGACCTTCTGTAACCTCAGGAGAATGGAGAATAGATGTCATTGTAGTCACAGGAGGAGAAAGATTCGGGATACGAGGAAGAATCCCTGTCGGAGCTTTTTCATAAACAGCGAAGACTTGTTGCGCCCGGTATAAAGGAACACTATTCATGGTTAGCCACTGCTGGTGAGTAAGCTTAAGCTTAGTAGGAGGAGCTAGACTTGGAGGACAGATGTTCAGTCCTTTCAGTCTATCTTCTAAAGAAAGGCCATCCCATAGATGATCCAAGTCATCAGGATCTGGAATAACATGAGAAATCATGTTGCAGGTTTTGACTTTCTTACTCTTCTTGGATTTTGAAGTTTTATCTTCATTTTCCAACTCAGGCACTAAGTCAGGATGTACCCACATGATTTCACCATTTTTTAGTGGAGCGGCAGCAATCCTGTATTTTCTTCTCTAGCAGGCAGGATATTCACGATCTTCATCGTCGCCTTCAAAATTGGAATAATTCCATCTGGGACTTGCTGTGGAGGAAAATCTTCGAACTGAAGAGAAACCATATTGGTTGTAATCGTATGGTCATCATTGGTTAAAGCGATAGCACCGCCATTTATTAGCTCCTGGATTTTCTTCTTCAGGACATAACCAGCACTGGTAGGATGATTAATGTATCTATGATAGATACAATATTTGGGATTATCAGTTAGATTTACCTCATTAGGCCTCTTTGGCTCTGGAATCTGAAGTTTGCCACTCTTTACCAGATACTGAAATATCCCTGGGATATCACTCTCATCAAAAGAGTATTCTTCCTTTGGCCTGGAAGATTCCTGACTATTCGGCATCGTTTTATTCTTGGAAAGATTAACCATGAGGGTATCTTTCCCCTTCACATTATGATTGTCGGGGTTATTACCAGGATTACTTTTCTTTTCTCTATCATCTGAGGCGAAAATTATCCCATGTTCACGAGCCAACCTACCATTGGTCTCGGCAGAAATCGCTGCTATGATGAACGAAGCCCAATCTGAGAATTGGGAACCCGTAAAAATAGCGATGGATGGTCGTAGATTCATCTTGCATGTATCAATCAACGCTGAATCTGGCATACCAGGAGGCATCTTTAAAGTAGCCTGTCGAAAACGTTCGATGAACGTCCGAGTATCTTCTTTCTCCTTTTGTTTGATTTCTATCAAGGAGGACATGTTCATGTCCATACCTCCTTCATAGAAGCGGGAGAGAAACATTGCCTTAAATTCGTCAAAAGACGAAATACAATTGTCGGGTAAACTTCGATACCAATCATAAGCCGAACCCGTCAGGCACCCGATGAACACTCGAGTGAGAAGAGCGTCATCTTTCTGCAAGTGTATAGTCATAATATCAAAGTAATTGATATATTGACTGGGAGATGCTTTTTCATCGAACAAAACCATAGATTGTGGCTTGAATTTCGGTGGAAAGGGTACATCATTCCAATGAGGAGGATAAGGTTGCTTGATCCCTAACCTCTGGAGTTGATCTTTGTGCCTCAGAACTTCAAACTGTGCTTTAAGCTCACGCACTGCTTGAATGGCTTCACTGGTTTGAGGAAGCACATTTGATTGAATGGTTGTTGGATGTACCGTAACCCCGACTGGAGGTGGTACATCTTCAGGAATGATGGAATCTGGAGATGCAGAATTTTGATTAACAGCATGCTCTTGAATATTCAAAGGTATTTCAGCCCCTTGACTATCTTGAGTTTGTGCTGCTACTGGTGCTGGTGTTATTACCGTCGGCTGAGCAGTTTGCTGATTCAAAATTATCTGATGCATGTTTTGCACCATGTTAAGCATGTCTTTTAGTGATTGCTCAACGGCAGTGAGACGCTGTTCTGTATTAACGGATGAAGTCTCTGGTTCATCTCCAACATCATAGGATTCAACCTCTCTTGAAGATACAGAAGGATTTGTATAGAAGTATGAATCCACACTGTCAGTCTCGGACTCAAAAGACTGAGTACCCCCAGCTTTTGAATCAGAAGTCTGCATTTGTCTTTGTCTTCTTGATCGAGTATTTTGATATACCCCCTCAAAAGAATCAAGAAGTCTGTTGAACTGTTGCTGACCTGAAGTTTGGGACATATTCCGTCTTGGACGTCGTCCTCTGTTAGTATGAGACGCCATGTTGATTGATGCATATGACAGCTGATGTTCTTGGTCTTCAGCTTGATGTTGAGGCGGATTAAAACTTAATCGATCAAAAATTGATCGTTTTGAAGCCGAACAACAGTTGATCACAACCTGGTGATAATCACAATAATGTTTTTCTTGGGGAAATATCACCGGAGATTGTCTATTCTTACGCTTTTGCATTAACAATTCACGTAAGTCAGAAGGAGTGGAGAGAGTAGTCTTCTTTATTACATTAGGGGTGGAGAAACGTTTAGTACCCTGTGTATAAAGAAGATTACTAGCTGCATTCGCAGAACCAAATTGTACATTTCTACACGTTTGGAGTTGTGTGCGTAAATCTTAAGATTTTTTGGCACGAAGGACTCCATTTTCATTGCGTGTAATTTGTAGATTTGGTACTTTGCGTAGAGCAGTATAAAAAGGCTGTTGGTGTAGAACTGAAGTTTTACCAACATGATTTTTACGCTGCATACGTTTAGGTACATTCACATTAGATGTGTAAACATCTTTGTGAATTTTATCTACACTGTCATGGACAGGAGACTTACCTTCACGCGTAGAGCGTAAAAATTGATTATCTACCGCGTCACAGACGGGAGATTTTCCTTTACGCGAAGAGCGTAATTTGTGTGTGTCTACCACGTCACAGACGGGAGACTTTCCTTTACGCGAAGAGCGTAATTTGTGTGTGTCTACCACGTCACAGACGGAAGACTTATTTTTACACTCAGAAGCATTAGAATCTGCCACATTACAAATGGGAGACTCATTCTTATGCCTTGAGCGTAAAACTTGGTTTTTACCTACTGAGCGTAAAACCTGGTTCTTACGCAGTGGGCGTGGAACCTGATCATCTACACCGTCACAGACAGGAGACAAATTATCACACTTAGAGAGCGACGTCGAAGTAAGGACTGCCTCGTTATGAACGGAAGCCCCTACAACAGGAGTGGGAAGAATTCCCTTGCTATCAGAAGCAACAGAGAGATCAGCAGCTACTTTGGATTTAGGAATCCAAACTTTTTATGCTTTGCGAGATTTTTGAATATTGGAGCAGCGAGAACCACCCCCAGTTCGGAGCATTTCTTCGTAGGCAGTCTGGTCGAAGTGTACAACTAGAGTCTTCTTGGTCGAACCGACCGAAACATCATCATATTGAGCAATTGCCTCCTCGTCAGAGGAGAAGGTCGTCCCCAGCAGAGTCGCCATTTTTGTTTCACTTAACAAAATGCCTTGAGGAATTGGCTTTTGAAAATAAAACGAAAAAAAGTATAAAAAGTACAAATTTGATTCTGGAAAAGTATTGCTATGGAAGTCTGATTCGTAAATGATCACTTTGTTCCTTGGACCATATGATGATGATGAAGATCACTGCTTGAAGTAGAACAACTGGAAGAACTAAGTCACCAGAAAGGTATCGACGCACTTGGGCACTGATGGCGAGGCCGAATGCTTTCCTGCTTTGCTTCACTCTGTTCTGAAAGAAAGGTTGAAGAAGAATGCTCTGGAGAATCAAAATCTCTAAGTTCTGATCTCTGTATTCTCTCCTGTCTCTCTGTCCTTGTGTTATGAGAAAAATAAGTCTATTTATAGACTTGGGCTCTTGTGCGTAAAAACTTAGCAAAAGTTCCATCTTTACGCTAACAACTGCCATCCACGATCGAAGCCAACCTCTGCATATGTTGACATGTATCCCATCATTTCAGTAAGAATAGGATGCATGTACACACGTTCTTCGAGAAGAATGGCATGAAACACGTAGGCAGACCACGTTCCAAGCTGGTGGAGGAGAATAGGGCGTAAAAATAGCCCCAATGTACTCTGAGCGTAAAGCAGTAGATTAGGCGTAAAATAGCCTTGACATAGACTTTCTGCGTAAAGTGGTTGTTAAATAACCTTGAGCGTAAAATAGCTCAAATAGACTTTACGCACACGTCAGCTGTTGAGCGTAAAAGCTCGTATAGTCTTCGTGCGTAAAAGAAGCCATAGTGTGAGCATAAAGTAGCTCAATCCACATACTAAACGACAACATTGGTCTCTGTATAAAACAAATCCATTTGTGATATATGCTATCATTAAGATCTCCATGTCAGAGTTTGCATTAAATGCGAGATTTGACAGTTTTGTCCAGCGTAAGAGTGGCTGATCCGTCCTTGGCGTAAAACCATGGGTGTAGACCCGAGCGTAAAGAGATCAGCCTGCTTTAGGCGTAAAGTGACTAGCCTTATCTTGGGCGTAAAGAGTTTAACCGCTCTGTTTGGCGTAAAACCAATCACTTATGAATGAAATGATCCATCTCTTTGACTCTTTTTCTGAAGCACTTTTTACGCTCCTACAGAGTGGAGTTGAGCTAAAGCTTGATCGCAGGAAGCATATTCATACTACAGGAGGAGATGAGTGCATGTTCTGGCATGTCCGGGGGCAGTCTGAAGCAGGCTTGTCAAAAATGTTCGATGAATGCTCGAACCATCTCCTTCTCCTTCTGACACACCTCTATCAGGGACGCCATTGTCATGTCTTTCCCTCCGTCATAGAAATGATCGAGAAAGAGGCGTGTCAAGTCGTCGAAGGAAGATATAGAGTTGTCAGGGAGACTGCAGTACTAGTCGTAAGCCACTCCTTTCAGTGCCCCGACGAACAGACTGGTGAGTAGCGCATCTTTCTTCGGGAGATGTTCCGTTTGAGACTGAAAGTACATCAGATAACGACGTGTAGAGTCTTTCTCGTCATATGGCGTTAATGTTTGTGGTTTATACTTGGGAGGATAAACTACTTTGTTCCATTCGAGGGGGTATGGTTGTGGGATCCCCATCTTCTGGCGCTCCTCCTGTCTGTTCTTCGAATCGAAGTGCCCACGCAAGTCCCTGATCATTCCCACCACGTCTTCTGTGGAGCTGGGAGTTGGAGAAGGTGGTACAGTTTGGAGCTGTACATTCGAAGGTTCTGACACACGCGATGCTTCGCGGCAATCGGTATTCAAGGATGCCCGTTGGAGGGGCATACTTGATTCTCCGTTGACTCCTGGGTCAGGATTAGTGGAAGGTGCCCTGGCCAAGGCTGACCGTATCTCGAACACTGCTTGAGTCAGTGTTTGCATGGAGGCAGAGAGGGTTTTGAGTCCTCCCTCCAGGGTATCCATGCGCTGAATGTCATGATCCGCACCCTAGAGTAAGGGCACGAGACGTGGGTACGTCCAGCTTACGCCGCAGTGTCGGCGGTAGAACGCTGTCCTGGGTCAAACATCTAACAATATAAGGTACCTGTACAGTATATACTCTCCGAATGGAGGTGACATAGCAGATACAGTCTCAATCACAACTAAGGTAGAGCAAGATAAAAGATAGGTAAAATATAAAATCCAAAAGAGATACCGCAGATAGAAGTCTAAGTGTCTAAGATACACAACCCAGAAAATATCTCAAAGCTCAATACAGTAATCCATAGAATAAATACAACTCAATACAACTGAAATAACTAACTATACAACCTCTACTGTGTCTCCTCTAGGCTAGCAGGCAACCTCCAGGCTATCTGTAAATTTATCAACAGGTCCAGTCAGGACAGGAACGAGCACAATCTCATCTAGAAAACCCAAGTAAATGACAGAACTATAAAGCAGTTATAGACAGTTTATTGATGAATATGGCAGTTTATATGCAGGTGATGGTGTGTGGAGAACAGATAAGATACAGGAAAGTAAGTAACTAAAACAAGAGAAGAATGATGGCAATGAAGACTGTAAAAAAATCTAGCTGAACTAAGGTAACAGAATAAGTCCAGAAAGTAATTACAAAACAAGTGTAAACTACTATAAATCTAGTACGGGAAGAATCTAAAATAATATGAATCCAGTACCAGATGATTCTAGGTAGTGATCAAGAATCCAGGAGAGTCCAGCTAATCTAATAGTGTGTTTAAAATATCGAGATCGACATGTAAATGGCTGTAGGTAATCAGGCACACCTCTCACTGATCACACGAGAGATGGCTATGCTTCCAGTAGATTCCAGTTGGAGATTCCAGATTTGGGGTATGTCTACATGCTTACTCGATATTTCCCTGCCCGTAAAATAATGAATCCAGAATTCGATACGAGAATCGAGGTGAGTCCAGCCAAAATATGATGATTCCAGTAATAGATTTAGAAATGATTCCAGTAATTCCAGTAATAGATTCCGAAATGATTCCAGTGATTCCAGTAATAGAGGCCAGATAAGTAAGGTATGTGTGTCGCATACATAAATCCAGAAATTTCATACGTGTTGTAACAGAGAATCGCATAAAAACTAAATAGAACAGAAATACATTAACTGGCAATTAAATGAGAGAACTATCAGAAAATGTACTCGCCTGATGTCTGAATGTCTAAAGTAAATATACTGTCCGATGAGAGGTGTCT
>JANAVB010032742.1:0-63510 GCA_029216955.1 Iris pallida
GGTATCAGAGCTCGGTTCTCTCAACAAGGAAACATCCTAGAGCTGATCCATGGCCCAAACAATCCTTGATTTCCAATCACGGTGAAGGGCAGTCCACTGATAGGCCTCCCCTATTTGATGGAACTAACTACACCTATTGGAAAACAAGGATGAGCTTTTATCTCAAGTCGCTAGACTTCGACCTGTGGACCATCGTCACCGATGGTTACAAAAAGCTCGCCAGGATAGTTGTCAATGGTGATCTCGTTGAGAAATCACATGACAAATATTCTGACGAGGAGAAGAAACAGGCAAGTCTTGACGCGAGAGCTATTAATGTTATTCTGTGCTATAGACAGGAATGAGTTCAACAGGGTCTCAACATGCACCACCTCTCACGAAGTATGAAGACTTCTAGAAGTGACGCATGAAGGAACCACCCAAGTCAAGGAATCGAAGATAAGTCGTCTCACTCAAAAATATGAGGCTTTCAAGATGAAGCCAAATGAGACGATCACGCAAATGTTCACAAGATTCCTCGACATCATCAATCCACTATCTTCGCTCAACAAACAATATTCAAATCATGAAAAGATTCGCAAGCTACTTAGGGGGCTACCAAAGATTTTGAACCCTAACAGCCATCATAGAAGGAAATGATCTCACAACTATGTCCATGGAGACCTTGATGGAAAAGCTGATGACTCATGAGCTTGACCTCAAGGACTTCGAAGAGCCTGCTCCTAAGGCTAAGGAGATCGCCCTCAAAGATCACCGACGAAGGACTTACTCCGAAGAGACGGATGACGACAACTCGGAAGGTGATAATCAAGCTCTCCTTATCTGCAACTTCAAGAAATTTCTTTGCTTCAACCGAAAAAAAAGGAACCACAAGAAGATGACGATGAAGAACCAACATGCTACGGTTACAAGAAGACGGAACACGTCCGAAAAGACTGTCCATTCTTAAAGAAGAACAACCGCTATGAGAAACCATACAAGAAGGCTTCCTCAAAGAAATATGCCAACATGAGCATTTGGCATGAAAGCGAAGCTAGTGAATCCGAGGAAGAAAAGGACTCTCCTCAAGACGCTACAAACATGTGTCTAATGGCAACGTCCGACAAGGTATCAAACGAAACTCTTGATGAATTCACTTTTGATGAACTTGGCGATGCTTTTACCGATTTACTTGATGATCATGAAAAGGTCATTGGTAAATATAAACATGCCAAGGAAAAGATCAAAAGTCATGAAGTCGAAATTCAAAGACTCTCTTTACTGCTTGATAACATTAGAGACACTTCACCCACGGATGTCACAAATGAGGTATCTAAGCTTAAAATAAGCTTACATGATGCCGAAGCACGCATTGAACAATAAACACAAGAAATCACAGCACTCAACACGGATCTTACAGAAGAAAAGAGTAGACACAAGATTTCTATTACTAAGATATATGGTTTGGATGCTAAGGTTACTGAACTGCAGGCTGTCTCTAAGAAATTAGAGACTAAATTGGGAAAACAGGTTGCTCAACCTCAAACCCAATCACATGAGACACACACAAAGCATGACACTACTCATACTAGTCAACCACGTCATCCACCTGCAGCTCATAATCATGCTTACATATACACACACTTTCATAAAGCACACAAACTACATGCACGTAGAAATAATTCTCATTTGTCACAGAATCATCATGCTACACATAGATACAATCATCACTATGTTGCACAAAATCACCATCACTCTACATATAGACATCATCACCATATTCTATATAGACATCATTACCATGCTACTCCATATGGACATTATCACCATACTGCTCCACATCACTCTACATATAGACATCATCACGATGCTAACTCTACATATCATCATGCTACTCCATATCACTCTACTCATAGACATCATATGCATGCTCCTAACATAAATAGAAATGCTATATGTACTTATTGTGGATTACATAGACACATTTCACCATAATGTAGAATTAGAGGATTAGTAGATAGAAAGATATGCATGGTTTCCGAAAACTAACTTTTCAGGACCCTCAAGAACTTGGGTACCAAAGGTCACATCTACTCTTGATGTAGGTGGACCTTCCCTCCTCAATTAAGAGTAAGTGGATTCTCGATAGTGGATGCTCACGGCATATGACGGAAGACGCAAATCCTTTCGCATCACTATCGATGAAGAGAGAAGGATATGTATCCTTCGGTAACAACCTAAAAGGGTATATTATAGGTAACGGTATTATTGGTCATCCTCCCTCTCCCGTAATAAAGGATGTCTGCCTAGTGACCGAGTTAAAGCATAACCTGCTCAGCATTAGTCATCTTGCTGACCATGGATATGACATTAACTTTGGACAAAATAAATGCTTTATTTATGATAGGTCAACATGGGACATTGCTTTTGAAGGGGTAAGAGAGGATAATATTTATATTTTTTATTTTTCTAGAGATACTAACAATGCAGGTAGATGCTATATGCTCATAAGGATGAAAGATTACTGTGGCACCAGCGTCTTGGTCATGCCAACATGGATACTATATCCAGGCTATCGACTAAGAAGCTAGTTAGAGGCTTGCCCGACATCACATTCAAAAAGGACACGATATGTGCCGAATGTGAATTGAATAAGGCAACCAAGTCCTCTTTCATTCCATAAACTCTGTAAGCACTACTAGACCCTTGTAAATTACTTCATACGGATTTATTTGGCCCTAGTAGAGTAGCCAGTCTTGGTGGAAAACTCTACGCTTTTGTCATTATTGATGATTTTTTTAGATTTATATGGGTTTTTATTCTTACAAAAAAAGCAATGCTGTTTCGATTTCCAAGATTTTTGTTAAGAAAGTTCAAAACGAAAAAGGCTACATGATTACTCGAATCTAAAGTGATTATGGAGGCGAATTCGAAAATACTGATTTTGAAAAGTTTTGTGATTCTAATAGTTTTGATCATGAGTTTTCTTGTCCAAGAACTCCTCAACAAAATGGTGTTGTGGAGTGGAAGGATAGGACTCTTGGCGATATGGCTAGAGTCATGTTGAACAAGTTTTTACTTCCGAAATACTTTTGGGCTGAAGCTGTCAGTACAGCCTGCCACATTTTAAATAGGGTGCTTATTCATCCTATTACGAAGAAAACACCCTATGAGCTTTGGTTTGGAAGAACCCCAAATGTTTCTTATTTTAGAGTTTTTGGTTGTAGATTTTATCCTTAACACCAAAGACAACTTAGTCAAATTTGATGCCAAAGCTGACGATGGTATTTTCCTTGGCCATGCTGCCAAGAGCAAGGGATATATAGTATTTAACAAATGCTCATTAATTGTGGAAGAGTCTACAAATGTGACTTTTGATGAAGATAACAGTGCAGCAGCTACTATTGATAATGATGTTGAGCCATCAACTTCTACTCCAATGAATACCATAACCGAAACCAATTCTCTGGAGGGCTTGCCAAAGAAATTCTCTTTCAAGCCGTCACATCCAGAAAATTTGGTAATAGGTGAGGTTTCACGTAGAGTGACTACTAGATCATCATTAAGAGACTCTATTGCTAGCACTGCCTTTATTTCACAAATTGAGCCGAAAAATATTTTAGAAGCTTTTAATGATGAATTTTGGATTTCTGTTATGCAAGAGGAACTCAACCAATTCGAGAGGAGCCAAGTATGGGAACTCGTTCCTAGACCGGCCAATCACTCGATCATTGGTACTAAATAGGTTTTTAGAAACAAAGTAAATGAAGATGGTTCAGTCACACGCAACAAAGCTCGTCTAGTAGTCCAAGGATACAACCAAGAGGAAGGTATCGACTACGATGAGACGTATGCTCCTGTTGCTAGATTGGAATCCATTCGGATGCTTTGTGCATTTGCAAATTTTCAAAATTTCAAATTATTTCAAATGATGTTAAAAGTGCTTTCTTGAATGGATTTATTAAGGAGGAAGTTTATGTGAAACAACCTCCTGGCTTTGAAAATCACAAATTTCTCGACCATGTTTTCAAGCTGAAGAAAGCGCTATATGGCCTCAAACAAGCCCCTAGAGCTTGGTATGAACGGCTAAGCAATTTCTTGCTTGAGAAAGGTTTTTCTAAAGGGAAAATTGATACCACACTTTTCATAAAATCTTTTAAAGACACTATTCTCTTAGTCCAAATAGACGTAGATGATATATATTTGGTTCTACTGATGAATCCCTCTGTCAAGATTTTGCCAAGTGTATGCAGACCGAGTTTGAGATGAGCATGATGGGGGAGCTCAACTACTTTCTTGGACTGCAAGTCAAACAAATGTCAAATAGAACTTTCATCTGTCAGTCGAAGTATACAAAGGACATGCTGAAGAAATTCGACCTTGACAACGTCAAACCAATCAGCACTCCAATGGCTACTACAACTAAACTAGAACCAGATGAAAGCGGCAAACCCGTGGACCAATGTAAGTATCGAGGTATGATAGGCAGTCTACTCTATTTAACTGCTAGTCACCCTGATATTATGTTTAGCGTTTGCCTGTGTGCTAGATATCAAGCAAATCCTAAGGAATCGCACATGACTGCTGTTAAACGTATCTTTCGATACCTTAAGGGTACGGTTACAGTGGGCCTATGGTATCCCAAGTCAACATTATTTGACCTCAATGGTTACTCTGATGCTGATTTCTCCGGATGCAAGGTCGACCGTAAAAGTACGAGCGGTACTCGAAATTAATAAAAATCATCCAATAGGTCAAGCTATAGTATGTAGCTGCTACGGCTACAGTAGTCAATCTGTTACCCTTGTGATCATATTCTGTTTCTCCTTACAATTTTTGGTTCAAGTTCAACAAGCTTCTTTCATTATAAACTATGTCATTTTACCCTCTAGAATCTTTTATACCAATATAGAACCTTTACGTATACTCTAAAATATAGGTCATACTCGAGCTATGTATATATGTCAACAATGCTTGGTCATCAACTATATTTCCAATCTCAGTTGCAAATAGTTTGTTACTTTATCCTATCCTAAGAATCTTTATCCTATCAATCTCAAGCTCCTTGTATTAATTGGCTTCAGTCCTTCTCTACAGCTTTTCTTTGAAATTATACATTCAAAACCTATTCTTGGCATTGAGCCTTCTATCCTTTTTACTCAACAACTCCTGAATATAAACCCTCAATTTCAAACTCTTGATTCATTTACCAATTTATTTATTACCAATGTACATATGTCCTTGCTTTATTCCTTATTAATTTAAATGCTATCTTCCGATCTTATACGCAATGTTACCTCCTTCTAACTTATCCTATATCATTCCACGTATTGATCTACCCTCCAATCATATGTAATTAGCATGTAGATAACCAATAATCACTTGGTCATCAAAGTCCTACAATGCTCAAACCTCAAACCTAAGCACAAGATTCAAATCCTTAATCCGTAGTCACAATAATATAATATTACATCACTCCATCTTAGATACCCTATCATCAAATTATACTATCAAAGCAAACCTTCTTAATAGTTTCTAATTCCTCTATAGTCAGTCACTCATATCTGTCCCATAAGCTTAACCTAATCAATCTCTAGGAAAATCACTCATCACAATCACAAACATATTATAGTTATACTATGGAAACCCTTAACGAGATTGTCTTAAATAGAAGGTAGCAAGGGTCTAAGACTGGGTTGATCAATCCATAAGGTATTCCAACAGTTATCGAGAAGGACGAGAAAAATTATCCAAGAGGTTAACGAAGAAGAGTTTAGTCAAATCATAGGAAAGATGAAATACAAAAGCAATTTGTCGAAAAAAGATAATATGAGAGAAATCATGTTGGAGAGTTCTAGAGAATCTATAATTCTAGTTGTGGATGTAGATAGGACAGAGTTAATCAAGGTGGAGAAGAATGATGATAAGAATTTGTTCTTGCTCATGTTCATAACTAGTTGTCGTCCTTTCCTTTTCTTGCACTTTTCCAAAATCATAAAAGCAAAATTTCAACCTCCAAGATGTTCACCTTGTCTAAAAATCACTCTCCCTCACTATATCCTCTTCGTGACTTCCAGTTACTAATAATCCACTGCTAATAGTCTTGTCTAATCCCATACCAAGGGTCACTTATCTACTTGATACTCATACAAATTCTTCTAAACTTTCACATCTAGATTTGTCACTCTCCTAGTATCATTTTTTATCACCCTTATCTTCCACCAATGTTTACTCCATGTATGAAATTTTTAAATATGAGATGATAGAAACCCAGTTCCAAAATTATCCTTTATCCCATTAGCAATCTTAAATTTTTTTTTCAAAAATCAATTTGTCGAAGATCTCGTATAAATCAGGAATCCTATAAATGTAACCGTTCTTAAGACTTCATGTGTCAGTAACTGATTAAAGTTGTAAGACTCTGGCATTGCCCAATCCTAAAAATAAGTTGTAAACCTTAAGTATCCATAATCCAATTATCAGTCATCTCTCATGTAAATTATGTTCAAATCCTTCTTCTATTTTTGCCTTGGTAATTCTTTGAATTTTTCTCATCATTTGTATAGTAATCGCATCCCATGCTACTTCCTTGACTACTCTAGTAAAAGATAATTCAACGTTCTCTTCGATAGCTCTTACCACTATAAAATTATATAATGCGCTCTTTAACATTTTTTTGTCGCAAGTCCATTCAACGCTATCCTCTAATCCTTTAAACTTATAACCCATATCTATAAATCATTCCTAGCCTGACTATATAACCCATGTTTCTCTAGATTGTTATCTTTTGTTTATTTCTCAACTTATCTCATTAAACCCTCGAGTTCCAAACCTACTATTTTGGTTAAAATTCAATTTTTTCTCTAAAATAGATCTCAATCTTCATATATAATATTTATAAATCATCTCATCTTACCAATCCAAATAGTAGAAGTTCAACTTCTACTCTTTTGTTCCTTCTAGAGTCCATAAACTCATCTTCATGCAAGAATAGGGTTCGACAACGGACAGGTGTTTCAGAAATCAAGATAAGAAAAAATGAGTGGAAATAGACTCAATATAGTTCTGAAGTAAGATTCTTAGGGGTCATCCCTGAAATCAATCAAGGGATCCTAATATGTGATTGAGTACAAAAATCCTAAAATATTCCATAATTCAAATCCAATCCTAGGACAGGCTCACAGTAGTACGGCTAAGCCTAAGTACTACCACAACTTCGCTATAGTTGCAAAGACTGACTGTATCGGCCACCATAAAAACGTGGAATGACCCGCTCCCGGATATTCGGGCATGAGTACATGGGCCACGCCCAGCCTACCCCGCAGTATCGACGGTAGAACTCTGTCAAGTACCCAATAAATATCTACAATATCTAGATGATCTATAACAATAATATTTACTCCAATCACAAACATCTAAGAAGATATGAATAAGAAGAGATAACAGTATCACTAGAACAACTAGAATCTACAAATGATCATATGAGACAAGAATGTATCGGAGACAAAACAATAACAAAAACTAAATCAAACTACCAGGCCTAGAACTCCTGGGAGACAACTCACGGTGAAAGAATATCGAGATCCGCCTCAGCTAGCATCATCCTATAGTCCAATAATGTGGGGCATAAAAATTCCTAAAATTTGTCAACGTATCCAGTCAGGATGGGAGTGAGTACATAAACTAACATCAGTTCCATTAAATTGACAAATACTATAAGAGACAGTTATAATGGAATATAAGATGAAATATCAAGACTGGAAGTAAAACAGTACAAGTAAACTGAATATCATGTCAGGGTATGAAATACTGGAATATAAAATAGTACAGGAATATCTGATGTACAATGTAAATATAAATAGTGCCTTGAGATATTAGAGCGTTATGTGATTGGCTTGGGTCTAGATCAGGCTGTTCCATTTGATCGACTATGCACAAGTAGTATATAGGATCAGGTCGGCCAAAATAGAAAGCTATGCACAAGAAGTATCAGGTCAGGCTACACCTTAGGGTGGATCTATGCATAGGAAGTGACAGGAGGGATATTGATCACACAACCTCTAGTAACTCCCCATCCCCGAATGGTATAATAGATCCAAACAAGACACATCATGACACGAGATTCAAAGAGCATGGGGCCAGCTCACTCCTAAATTAGTGTCTATACAAGTACAAAAAATAAGATCAAATAATGTACCCATATACCAGGTAATCCAGGAATAAAATCTCATGAAAGGATCTAACGTATACTAGTCCGTGTATCCTCGTGTCGAGAATCAAGTAAAATACTACAACTGAATCGGATATAGTAGATATCAAAGCATAAAAATTATCAGAGAATGTACTTGCCTCATTTTAGTTGGAAGTCGACATGCACGACACGAACATGTCGACACGGAATAGTATGATGCTAAGTTCCACAAGATGGTCCCAAACGACGGCACAGGCAGATTTACTGAGTTCAGAAAAGTCCAAATAGCCTAGTTTGATATATATAACAGTCTAGAATCAGGATTTAGCACGATAATAGAGACGAGGAATAGGAAACGACTATAATAGTCGTGACTTATGATTTAAGAAAAAAGAATAAATATAAATACATATCTATCTACAAATTATTTATAATATTTAGAAACTATAATTTTATTTACAAGATATTATTAGGTAATACTAGAAACCCAAAATTATTTAGAGTTAAAAAAACCAATTGATATATATATATATATATATATATATATATATATATATTATATATATATAATATGAATGGCAAGTTGTAGATTATTAAATATTAAGTTGCACCTCGTTATTCGTACATCAAAACCTACGACACGCAAATCAAGATAAGATGATCAACCGTAAGGTTAACAATATTATCATAGTGATCCACATGTCATCTTCTCAATTTCAGTGATATGAGATTGCTGAAATCGGCTGATCTCAGTTTCGTTACACTTATTCTGAAATACGAACATAAATAAGAATTAATTATAACTAATATGGATACATAAAGAAAATATCTACAGACGTTGTCGAATGATGAAACAAATGTCATTAACGTGTCCAGAATGATCAAATTAGCTAGGATAGTCTATACATAAGTCCAATTTGGATTAAGGGAGAAAAAGATAATTTTGGGTCAAAATGATATCCGTGTTGGACCCACTTTGCACCAAAAAATCTGTCAGGATAAAAGTCTACTAAACCTAATAAATTATATGTCCACAAATTTAGAATGACGATACGAACCCAACGATATATCCGAAATTGGATTCCGATGAGTCGGTCTTAAAATGGTCCGTTGACTCGGATTGTGGGGTACACTTTGAATCGAGATGCGTGTCAGGGTCCAAGTCCTCCAAATCTAGCAAACTTAATATGAATTCCCGCCAGAACGATGCCACAAATTTACTGGTTGTGTCAGAATTTGAATCCGGAGTCCCGAGTCCAAAATTAAAATTTTACAAGTTAGAAATTACAAATTCGGACGGCCAACTTTGACGTCACATTCAACCAATCAAACGAGCTCATAATGAAACAAAACTTGAGGGAAAAGAAGATGGTTATACCAGCTGTGCACAAGAAATGGTGTTACATCAAATGGAGCTGTGACGACGGAGATACGAGTCGACGAAGTTGGCTCTACAAAACTGTCCAAAAATAATACAATTTAAATGGTCAATTTGGCGGCCAGTTTTGATCTATCAAACGATCGAATTAATGGCTGAAACTTGATGGTAGTGAAGGTGTATATACCGAGATTGTGATGGAGGAAAGAGTTCGTCGATCAAACGATTAGATTGTCCAGAAAATGCATACGAAGTTGCTATTCTGAAATAAAATTTTGGATTAGGTTTTGCACGCGTCACGACGGAATTCCGTACGAAATGTACGAATAGCCTAGGTTGCACGTCGGGGAAGGAGGTGGCAGCAATGGGGGCTTCATCGGAGATTCACTAGGCCAAGGAGACGTCGTGGTGGTCGTACGGTGGGGCACTGGTCGTACGATAGGGCACGATGGTGCTGCCATGCCGATGCAGTTGCTATTGCACGCATACGTGCGTCTGGCCGTACTGCTGCTGCTCGTGTGTGCGCGCTTACTGCTGCATAGCGTGCACGCCTGGCTACACGCTGGAAGGTGCACGTAGCAAAGACGGCTGTCCGACGGTGGCATGCTGCTGTTCGTGGAGGATAATAGAAGAGGAAGAGGAGGATGATGGTGATAGAAATAAAGAAGGTGAGGATGTGAAGATGGTATGAATGATGAAATGGAGAAGTGAAGAAATGAAGGAGATAGAGTTTGTTGTTCGGCCATGGAGGCTGTAGCTGCTGGTTGTAAGGAAGAAGAAGGAGGAAGGAAAGAAGTGGTCGGCTTGTGGGTGGGGATTGAGCTGCTATGTGTGAGAAATAGAGAGAGAGAGTTATTATGAATGAAAAAAGAGGGTTTGGCTGTGAGTTGGAAAAGTAGAGAGAGTGTGTATAAGGATTTTAGGGTTCGATATCCTAGGTGAGGGTTTGTGGGTAGTCATGAAGGGATGAGTGGTAGTGGTTGATGGAGACAAAATCAAGGGCCAAGATTAAGTACGGAGATTAGGTAATATTTTAGGAATTTATCCAATGGAGTTGTCCTTGAATATTTTAATGGGTACAATAGGTGTTCGATATTTTATAGAGGGGATGAGTGTTTTGGTATTCATGAAGGGCTAACATGAAGCTTGGGTTTGGTTCAAAGGAGTCGGGTCGGATCAAAATCGGACTTGGTGCAATAAATGGCTTAATTTAGTCATTTATGATTTATGATCACGAGTAAATAAGTAGCATACAGGGGCCCAATTGAATGGGGCACAAGTATCATGTGTGTAGTAGACTTAATATGGGCCGTTTCCATATCTTGGGTAAATAGGTTTGGGTCGAAATGGTGTTCCCAATTCAAGTCAAAAATAAATGTGACTACGTGGGATGAATTAAGATTGGGTCTTGTGTTAGCAAAGTTGTGCGATAAAAATGAAGCACGGGATGGCGTGTCTAAGTGAGACACGAAGGTAATAGGTTTAGGGTATCTTGACTAGATCATGCATGTGAAGTTGGTTTTGAGAAAACAACCAGTCTTGTGCTCCTAAATTAAAAGTCATACAAATGTGCATATGATAATCATAAATAAAAGTGGGAATGGTCAAATGACCTAAATTGATCCGAAAGTTGTGCGATGCAAATATAGTATAAGAGAACAAGTTCGAGTGGGACATGATATATCAAAATGAAGATAATTTTGTCTATTACAAACTCATGAAAGAAGTTTCCAGATATTGACATCTCTGACGCTCCACAAATCAAAGTCACGAAAAAATATTTAATGATCAAAATAATTAAATAAAATTATTTATTGAAAATAATTTATTTAGAAAATTTTAAATAAACCCTAAAATTCAGGGGGCTTACAACTAAGGCATAGAACATGGAAATACGGTATCGAGGCATGCATCGAATGCACGACTCGAAGGAAAAAGGATATTAGGGTCAAAGTGTATGTAGGTGCACGGGACTCATAAGAGACGGCTTCGTTAAGAAGAGAACAATTGTGGCACGAATGTTCTGATGGAACTGTCAAATGTGGCACGGTGCCTTCGAGATAGTTGGGACCTTCTGTAGCTGCCCTTCCCAGAAACTTGGAATATTTCTATTATTATTTATTTTATTGGAATGATGATTTTTAGATTTTATAAATAATCATTTAGTTAATTATTACGGTAGATGATTATTTAATCATGATTAAAATTGGAGTACAAGGTGACTAGAAATCGTGGCACTGATAGTGCAGTGGCGTGCCTAGACTAGTGTATTAGCCATGCCAAGGAAGGCCGAGCCATAAGTGTGTCCTAACTAGGAAAACCAAGCCAAGTTATAGCATGGCCATTATAAATAGTTTAATTATTTATTATTAAATTATTGACTTCGTAGCGACCCAGTTGTACCGAACCAAGCCCGAACTGGACAGAACTGAGCCCAAGCCCATGTAGTCATGCATTACGTTCAATGACATTCGCGTTGACGTATTTTGGTATGAGTGTGTGGATTTCCGTTTTAATTATTTAATGAATATTTTCTAGTATTCATATTTATGATATTATAAATATCATTATTGTTTAATATTCAATAATAATTGCGTAAAATAGGCCCTATACATTTTGAGATCATTAGACTGTGCCTGGTGGTATATACACCACTATTGGTTTATCGAATTTTGTTATTATTCTTCTTCTTCTTATTATTCTTATTATTATTATTACTATTTTTTATTGTGGATATTAAATATAAATTATTTATTATTATTAGTCGAAATTCGATGACATTCGTAGGAAAGGGATCCTGGTACATTTTAGGATTTTAGACTTTGCAACAGGGTATATATACCGTTATTGATTTATCGAAATTATTATTATTATTATTATTATTATTATTATTATTATTATTATTATTATTATTATTATTATTATTATTATTATTGAGGTTATAGTTATATAATAATATTTTATTATCGGTTATATTATTATTATTATCTAATAAAAGTATGATATATATATAGATTATATATTAATATATTTTTGTATGTGAATTTGTGTTGAAGAAGTAAATATATATATATAAAGATATATAAATATATATATGTGTATAGTGTAATATAAAAAAAAGAAAGGAAGGAGGCTACTGTAACATAGCTACAGTAGCAAACTTCAACCCGAGCCTGGGCCGTAGCACCCCAACCCGAGAATCATCCCTGCTGACTCTGTTTGAACACAGCAGTATATATATGTATACGAGAACGAGAGAACGAGTAAACAATAAACTCTAACCCTAACATCTGCACGCCGCCTCCGACACCACCACGATCACTCGTGGTCCGGCGACCCACCCGCCGCCGGGGCGCCGCACCAGGCCGGAGCAGGCCGCGCGGATACGCAGCGCACGCGCAGGGGAATTGAATCAGTAGCATCGCATTAGCAGTACAGGTATATATTTCGTGATTAATTTTCTATCCATGCATTAGATCGTTTTCGATTTCGTAAGTCCCTATGGAGAGATGATGTAACCCTCTAGGAATCCACATAGCTGGTTTGTATCGAGTCGATCTAGATTCGAAGAGAGATCGACTCGAAGTCGAAAAAAAACCTTGCCGAAAAAACTGTTCTCGGACAGTTCACAGACCAGACCAACAACCCATATTGGAAGACGGATTTCGGCCAAACCGTAGCAATATTTAGAAATCTACTTGAATAAGTTTTTAGTCAACCCATACGGCTTCAAAACACTGTTTGTGGATTTTAAATTCATCTAGTATACGTCGAGAAATCCTGATTTGAAAATCATGAAAAATCTGTTTTAAAACTGTAGAAAACATTAAAAATTCACCCACACGACGTGCATCCCGCCATTCCAGGCGACGTGGTCGTGTACCGAAAGGATCGAAAGCTGTGTAACGGCTTCGTGGTCGTATGGGCTTTGGCGGAATTCAAATTGGTCGCGTGTGCGCGACGAATTCGACGCGTATCCGTCAAAATTTACCGTATCGTACACGTTGCAAATTCTCCAATTACTTTGTGCACGCTCGTCAGATCGAGACAAAACTTACGCCAACAGGACCGTATCGTTTTTCTGGTCCTGTATGCCAAGTTTGGTCCGATTCTGAGACCGTTGATAAAATTGTCGTTTTGTAGGCCCTACGGTCCCACTCAACGGGCGATTTTGTGCACGGCCTGCCGGAATCCAACTTTGGACATACGGTTGGGTTCGTATCAAAAAACTGGATCCGTAGACATATAGTTTGACGACTTTAGAGACCATTGACTCTGGCACACTTTTCGGTGCAAAGCGGGTCCAACGGCGGACATCGTTTTGACCCAAAATTACCGTTTTGTCCCTGTGTCCAGAATTGGACTTAAGGACAGGCAATCCTAGCTAATTTGATTATTCTAAAATTATTGGTATTGTCTATTTCAGCATCCGGGAACTGTTGTACGGGTTTTAGCTATTGTGGCACATTGAGTAGTTCAGATTGTCGGTTTCACTAGCAGAGGACCACAAGCGAGTACAGTTTATTGTCTGCATTTCGATATTGATTTTTACTATATTTCATTGATTGGCCATTGGTTATGTGATTATTTTCTATTAAAATTGTTGAGTCGGGAATGAGAAGTACCAACGGTGTGTGATCTGACCTTAGACAGTGTAGACAGTGATTCATTATTCTTGTAGACAGTGTAGACAGTATTTTATTTATTTCTTGTAGACAGTGTAGACAGTGATTTATTTATTACAAGTAGACAGTGTAGACCGTGATTATTACTGCATTTAAATTGTGTAGATCGTGATTATTATTTTGTAGACAGTATTTCTTTATTACAATATTTTCTGTAGACAGTGTAGCTTTATACAATGTAGACAGTGTAACTTAGACAGTATAGACAGTGTAACTTAGACAGTGTAGACAGTGTAACTTTAGACAGTGTAGACAGTGTCGCATAATTGTCCCGAGACCGATCACATATCAAAGGTACTTCTAGCAGTTGGGGAAAGTCTGTTGTGTCTATTTATTTACTATTAGTTTTCTGTATTTCCTGTTTATTTTCAAAACTCATAATTGATGTCTAACCTTTGTTTTATAGTCATCTTCTTTATTTGAAATTGCATTCAGTGAATTGTGCTCGTTCCATTCCTGACTGGAAACCAACATTTTCAGGTTAGCCGTGGATTCACTTAGCTTGGGGAGTGACGGGTGTACTTGCAGACAAAAGCCTAGTGACTAGTTAGATACTTGAGTTGTAGTCATTCCATATTTGTACAAGTTTATATTTTTCTACAAATGTAAAAACTTGTGAGCTTTGTAAATTAAGTTAATGTTGTGAATGAGCATTATTTGTTGATTTTGATCTTCATGGCCGTGACAGCGTTCTACCGCCGACACTGCGGCGTAGACTGGCTTGGACACGTCTCGTGTCCGTTTTAAAAAAAAAACGGGCGCGGGTCGTGACAAGTTTTTGTGGTGGCCCATGCAGGTCTGTCTTCGCAAATCTTGCGAACTCGTAATAGTACTTAAGTTAGTTGTGTACTATTGCGAGCCTGCGACTAGAAATGCTCATTCACAAATTTGAAATTAATTTAATTTACGAGAATGACTAGGACTAGGAGTCCCCTATACAAATTTACCGATGGGTAGTCTAGGCCATGCAATGTAGATAAGGAGTTATTAATTTTGATAGAGTGTCAGATCCTTATAGGTACACTAGTATCTCTTGATATGACGATAAAATCTAATTTGGATAGATTATTCCCTTGGTAAGGCAGGGCTTCGTAGAATTAATGATCTAGCCTTGTTAGATTATTCAATTCATTCTCTTGCCTCTTAGATATCATCCTCATATCTTAGTTGAACTGTCTATTTAGTTTCTAATTGCCCTAGGAATTAATATTTTATATAAATTTTGATTATTGTTATCCCCATACAGACCTCGAGTTAGTTTTGGTTCAAAGTTTTCCTCAATGTTTGAATACACATGGAATGGACATTAGAATGTTTGTGTATCTTTTTGTCTTCAGTTATTTCCTCCCCGCTCAATCTTTTATTTTAAGGGATGATAGGGCAAATATTTATGCCTTATAGTCAACTTGTTCGAACCTCTAGAAGCTCAGGGATTTACTTACAGATGTAGTTACGAGAATGTTAGTTAACTTATACTGGCAGGACAGCAGCGCTCTGTCGCCATTCATTTAAATTTTGGAGACTAGGGATTCACTACAGCCAGCAGTGCACTGGCGAGACACTACCCCTAGAGTTGAGATGAGATTAAGAAAATATCGGTTATAGAATTTGCTAGAGATATGGCTAGTGGCCCTCTCTTGATCGTAGATACCCTTGAGCCAATATTAGATAGAGTTAAGAAGTGTTCGATTTTGTATTATGTTGAGTTACGAAACCAAGGGTTTACCACAGCCAGAGTATACGGGCGAGGCGTGACCCGCGGTGGAATGACTTCAAACATGATTACAAGTTTGGGATACCATAAAGGGTAGGACAGTGCCCTGTATGTTCTATAAGATCCGAAGCCAATAGTAGTGGGAGTTCTGTGAGATTGGGTAGCGTGTCTCCCGACCTAGCATTCCGTGGTCCTTGTGATCTATTGACGAGATAATTGACTAGCATTAATAGGTTTACCTGGAATATGGAATTTAGAAGTCCATTACCCATTGGTTGACCAAGGCTTTATGGATAAGAATATAGTAGGATGATTGTATAAGCAAGAACACCATGTAAGTTTTGAGTCTCTCTAAACTCAATCTACTTGTGGCTTCTTTCAAAAATCTTGTATACTTGTAATTTGACTATCTTGACCAATCTTGCGATCGCAGCCTAGTTTTGCAAGCTCATTCTTTTATCGAGCTTGATTCAAGACATATGTTTAGTAGGGACGCTTGCTAACTTATTGTCTAATCAGAATCGGTGTATTATGGTATGATCAACCATGATGCATTTGGTTCGCTCTTCATTTAATTACACTACATGGATGGAGATATATAGGTATCTATGACCTCATCCGCAACTGCTTGACAATTCCTCTCGAATTATATGTTCGCCCTTGAATCACGAAAATTGTATTCAGTAACAACTCCCTTGAATTCTTTATTGTTTTTGTCTTTCACCGATTTGGAAAGACGAGAGCTCGTGATGGCGGAGAGATACAGAATATCCCCATGACTATGGTAGTTGTATACACAAGAGTAGTTATCATCGGTCAGCCATGTGATTGAGTTACTCGTTCTCCTCTTGACCCCAAACTGCTATTGAGACCTTCGAGCCATACGAATTTGAGAATGATTAGGGTTTTATCCTTAGTCGAAATGCCTACCTAGGAGACTACCTATTCTTTAGAAACCAAATGTTGTGAGTCTCTAATTATTTGCTGGAAGCTTGCCTTAACTAGCAACCCTTAAGCCTTGAACCAACCCTTCCTCGACCGAAGCCTACAGTTAGGCATGAGATGAGTGGACAATAGGGTAATCATTTACCGTGACACTCATCCCGAGATTGGTTTCCAACAAATATTACTCTAGTTATGTAAACTTTATTATTAAGACCTAACTAGTGTTGGAACACCACGGTCACTAGCTTAGCCAATACCATAGCTTAAACACCCTGTCATATTATGATCTACCAGTTGTCAACAGCAATACACGATCACTACAACTCTTGTGACGATAGTCTGGCAGGTTGACACAAGTAGAAATTCTCGACTCAGTTGTTAGAATCCTTTTCATATGATATGCCTTAGAGTTGGGTACCCTGTCGACAACTCTTGTATACTGTGGACAAGCATGTCATTCTATTTTCTTGACCTTGTGTCATTGTACACACTCATTTTCCAATTATTGAGGAATGATCCTTGACTTGACTTATATCTACCATATTTCGTTATGTTGTACCTTATTCTTTATTACCGAGAATCGAGGTACGATATCCTGACATTGAAATCCCTCTAACCTTATTATTCCTATGACCATGCCTAACTTCTAAGGTGGGTAGACTGTAAGCCTTCCAAAATTTTGGGATATACAAGGATTACCGATTGATTTGAATAAATTCCATTAGGATGATAATTGGTGTCTCTTGGATTCCCACTTTCCATTTAGATCATTTTGTGTCCCCGGCCGTGTCACTAACAATTGGAGCACGAGACCAGCTGTTACCTTCCAACAAATTTCATATGCAAGATCTAGACGAGTCCACCTTCATCTAGGTATATCATGTCCTACTCAAACTCGTCCCCTTGTACTCTATTTTTATGGTACGATTTGTAGGACGAAAGGACTAGCTATAACCCTTACCATAATACCGAGATACTTTTCGATTTCCATTAGAGCCTTAACGTTGACTCAATTCCTTCAACCCAATATATGGTTGTGATCTACTCGAAGCCCACTACGCACATACCACTAGTGTGCCATTCAATTGTGTCTTCTCGTACTACTTAAACACAAAAGTCACAGAAGGCGCATCTTTAGGGCTTACAAAACCCATTTTAACCAATCCGACTGCCCAACTAGCTCAACCACTTGGGTGAAAACTTATTCCAGGTTATCCTACCCTAGTAGAAATAGTTTTATCATTGAAATATTGTCCAGTCAATATAGATTAAGATCCGGGGTTCATCTAACCAATGATTGATGTCCAATAGAGAACCCATTAAGACCCAGTAGAGCCATCCATTCATACCACCATTTTTGGAATAAATAAAACCAAACTATTCGAGATAGGTCCCTATACCGATCATGTAGCCTCCATCTCTTAGAATGTGATGTCATTCGTAACCCTTGTTCCAGCTACCTGGAAGTCGCGATTCGGTCTTGTATTGCAATTATAACCTTGCTCGTGTGTTTAAATAACCACGGAAAGGATCACAAACTTGATTTTCCAAATTTCTGCCCTATTAGGGAACCTTGTTTAGAATTTCGAGAACGAAATTTCTGTATTGCACGGAGTACAAGCCCTCTAATAAACGAAGGGTTTTTCGAATTAGCAAGTGACTGGACTAGAGTAGCCAATCTAGCAACAAGTCAATGTTTCATAAACGTTACTTCTATCGTCATCATTTGATATCCTCTACCGCTCTTGAAATTTCGTGCTTGTTCTCAGTTATTCTCCTTCGTCTTTTCATACCATTGACTCTCGTCCTTCCTAATTTGGGGGTCGATAATCGTGTTGTTTAGAATTTAGCAGAAGTATAGTATAAGTTAGTTGATATTTGAATTTTGGGGTGCTTGATAGATATGCGAGGATTATAGATACCATAGGCGATAGATATCTATTGGAAGAATTTGAGCAACTAGTTGGAAGATTATACGATTTTGTGACCTGTGTTTTGAGGGAGTAGTGTGATTAAAGGTGGGTAGAAGTTCTCGAGAGTTCCTAGTTACAAGGGCTAGTAGAAATATATGATAAATAAAATTTGAGGAGAGGTGGACTTACTTTTTAAGGTTTAAATTTTAGGCATACCTACGAATTAGAATTTCGAGGACGAAATTATCTTCAGGTGGGTAGATTTGTAGCTGCCCTTCCCAGAAACTTGGAATATTTCTATTATTATTTATTTTATTGGAATGATGATTTTTAGATTTTATAAATAATCATTTAGTTAATTATTACGGTAGATAATTATTTAATCATGATTAAAATTGGAGTACAAGGTGACTAGAAATCGTGGCACTGATAGTGCAGTGGCGTGCCTAGACTAGTGTATTAGCCATGCCAAGGAAGGCCGAGCCATAAGTGTGTCCTAACTAGGAAAACCAGGCCAAGTTATAGCATGGCCATTATAAATAGTTTAATTATTTATTATTAAATTATTGACTTCGTAGCGACCCAGTTGTACCGAACCAAGCCCGAACTGGACAGAACTGAGCCCAAGCCCATGTAGTCATGCATTACGTTCAATGACATTCGCGTTGACGTATTTTGGTATGAGTGTGTGGATTTCCGTTTTAATTATTTAATGAATATTTTCTAGTATTCATATTTATGATATATTATAAATATCATTATTGTTTAATATTCAATGATAATTGCATAAAATAGGCCCTATACATTTTGAGATCATTAGACTGTGCCTGGTGGTATATACACCACTATTGGTTTATCGAATTTTGTTATTATTCTTCTTCTTATTATTATTCTTATTATTATTATTACTATTTTTATTGTGGATATTAAATATAAATTATTTATTATTATTAGTCAAAATTTGACGACATTCGTAGGAAAGGGATCCTGGTACATTTTAGGATTTTTAGACTTTGCAACAGGGTATATACCATTATTGATTTATCAAAATTATTATTATTATTATTATTATTATTATTATTATTATTATTATTATTATTATTATTATTGAGGTTATAGTTATATAATAATATTTTATTATCGGTTATATTATTATTATTATCTAATAAAGGTATGATATATATATAGATTATATATTAATATATTTTTGTATGTGAATTTGTGTTGAAGAAGTAAATATATATATATAGAGATATATAAATATATATATGTGTATAGTGTAAATATAAAAAAAAAAAAAAGGAAGGAGGCTACTGTAGCATAGCTACAGTAGCAAACTTCAACCCGAGACTGGGCCGTAGCACCCCAACCCGAGAATCATCCCTGCTGACTCTGTTTGAACACAGCAGTATATATATATATACGAGAACGAAAGAACGAGTAAACAATAAACTCTAACCCTAACATCTGCACGCCGCCTCCGATGCCACCACGATCACTCGTGGTCCGACGACCCACCCACCGCCGGGGCGCCGCACCAGGCCGGAGCAGGCCGCGCGGATACGCAGCGCGTGCGCGGGGGAATTGAATCAGTAGCATCGCATTAGCAGTGCAGGTACATATTTCGTGATTAATTTTCTATCCATCCATTAGATCGTTTTCGATTCCGTAAGTCCCTATGGAGAGATGATGTAACCCTCTAGGAATCCACATAGCTGGTTTGTATCGAGTCGATCCAGATTCGAAGAGAGATCGACTCGAAGTCGAAAAAAAACCTTGCCGAAAAAACTGTTCTCGGACAGTTCACAGACCAGACCAACAACCCATATTGGAAGACGGATTTTGGCCAAACCGTAGCAATATTTAGAAATCTACTTGAATAAGTTTTTAGTCAACCCATATGGCTTCAAAACACCGTTTGTGGATTTTAAATTCATCTAGTATATGTCGAGAAATCCTGATTTGAAAATCATGAAAAATCTGTTTTAAAACTGTAGAAAATATTAAAAATTCACCCACACGACGTGCGTCCCGCCATTCCGGGCGACGTGGTCGCGTACCGAAAGGATCGAAAGCTGCGTAACGGCTTCGTGGTCGTGTGGGCTTTGGCGGAATTCAAATTGGTCGCGTGTGCGCGACGAATTCGACGCGTATCCGTCGAAATTTACCGTATCGTGCACGTTGCAAATTCTCCAATTACTTTGTACACGCTTGTCAAATCGAGACAAAACTTGCACCAACAGGACCGTACCATTTTTCTGGTCATGTATGCCAAGTTTGGTCCGATTCTGAGACCGTTGATAAAATCGTCGTTTTTCGGGCCCCACGGTCCCACTCAATGGGCGATTTTGTGCACGTCCCGTCGAAATCCAACTTTGGACATACGGTTGGGTTCGTATCGGAAAACTGGATCCGTAGACATGTAGTTTGACGACTTTAGAGACTATTGACTCTGGCATGCTTTTCGGTGCAAAGCGGGTCCAACGGCGGACATCGTTTTGATCCGAAATTATCGTTTTGCCCCTGTGTCCAGAATTGGACTTAAGGACAGGCAATCCTAGCTAATTTGACTATTTTGAAATCATTGGTATTGTCTATTTCAGCATCCGGGGACTGTTGTACGGGTTTTAGCTATTGTGGCACATTGAGTAGTTCAGACTGTTGATTTCACCAGCAGAGGACCACAGGCGAGTACAGTTTATTGTCTACATTTCGATATTGATTTTCACTATATTTCATTCATTGGCCATTGGTTATGTGATTATTTTCTATTAAAATTGTTGAGTCGGGAATGAGAAGTACCAACGGTGTGTGATCTGACCTTAGACAGTGTAGACCGTGATTCATTATTCTTGTAGACAGTGTAGACAGTGTTTTATTTATTTCTTGTAGACAGTATAGACAGTGATTTATTTATTGCAAGTAGACAGTGTAGACCATGATTATTACTGCATTTAAATTGTGTAGATCGTGATTATTATTTTGTAGACAGTGTTTCTTTATTGCAATATTTTCTGTAGACAGTGTAGCTTTATACAATATAGACAGTGTAACTTAGACAGTGTAGACAGTGTAACTTAGACAGTATAGACAGTGTAACTTTAGACAGTGTAGACAGTGTCGCATAATTGTCCCGAGACCGATCACATATCAAAGGTACTTCTAGCAGTTGGAGAAAGTCTGTTGTGTCTATTTATTTACTATTAGTTTTCTGTATTTCCTGTTTATTTTTAAAACTCATAATTGATGTCTAACCTTTGTTTTATAGTCATCTTCTTTATTTGAAATTGCATTCAGTGAATTGTGCTCGTTCCATTCCTGACTGGAAACCAACATTTTCAGGTTAGCCGTAGATTCACTTAGCTTGGGGAGTGACGGGTGTACTTGCAGACAAAAGCCTAGTGACTAGTTAGATACTTGAGTTGTAGTCATTCCACATTTGTACAAGTTTATATTTTTCTATAAATGTAAAAACTTGTGAGCTTTGTAAATTAAGTTAATGTTGTGAATGAGCATTATTTGTTGATTTTGATCTTCATGGCCGTGACAGCGTTCTACCGCCGACACTGCGGCGTAGGCTGGCTTGGACACGTCTCGTGTCCGTTTTAAAAAAAAAAAAAACCGGCGCGGGTCGTGACACCTTCGGATCGATATGTTGAGGAATATTGAGTCGGGGCATCGTTCCAATAAAATAGATATAGGCGAACTTGTTTGGTTGTATGAAAATCAGAATGCGTTGCATATGGTCAATGGACTTGGATGTGTGGCCCGTGTACGGGCGTGCTTCCCTCGAACATAGGATCGCTGGGACGCCGGAACCGTTCGACCGCAGAGGAAATTAGGGAGTATTGGTGGTGCACTTCATTCAGACGGTTTGTGCCCTCCTATTGATGTGATAAGCCACAAAATCGTTAAGTTTGGAATCCTTTGAGTAGTGGGCTAGCAACTCGTGCCAAGCGATCGCCGACTTACAAGTTAAGATGCCAGTCCATTACGACACAGAACGTCGTGACCTTCATATAGATAGGACCAGTAGGCTAAGACTAGCATTGGGTGCAGGCGTAGGGCCTGCCATCCTTATGCCTACATTAATTTTGCTTTGTTGGCTACGTGATTTGTATGATTGGTTATACAAATTTCTAAAGAATTTAGGCTAGGTAAAACGAGATGGAGATGGATACGATCACTATGTTTATGTTCATGTTATGTCTAACGGTATCTGTTGCAGGGACATGGTATTGGACACAATTATGATTCAGTTGCTATCAATAACTGCTTGAATATTGCCATTAAATTGATCCTAAGGCTAAATAGAAAGATCACCAAATAAAGATGCATGCTTCACTAAATTTATAATTAAGTGTTGGTTTGGGTGTGAGTCGGTCTTGATCAGTGCAGCGAGGACGAAAGCACTAATCGCCCACTAGTTTGCTCGTAGGTTCAAGATATGTTCGGCTCGGGGCGGGGCTTGGCTTGGACGCGCCGAGGCATGGAGTCCTTAGCGTTTCGAGGCGAGCTACCATATTGGCGTTCGAACTTACAACATGGAGATTTTGGCCGAAGACTACTTGTTGGCTATAAAGATGCATAATGTATGGAACAATATAATCCTTTGTGAGCTAGAGAGATCATGAGTGTTGTAGCCTATTGGCATTTTCAGTTGAGCTATTCAGTGCCCTTGTAATCTTCAGTTTATTATTAATAAAAGAGATTCTTATTGTATACTTTATTTCCTTCCGCTACTTATGTTATTAATTTGAAATAAACTTACGTAAACCTGTTATCTTGACTTGTACGAGCGTAACCCCAGCGAGGATGATGATTCGGGTGAAATATAGTGATGACGAGTGATTTTTTGGGTCAGAACGTGACAACAGTAGCCCTCCTTGCGGTCCATAATCACGAGATCCTGAGTACTCCTCCCTGTCATCGTCTATGACTTAAGGTCTTCCCTTCCCGTAGGAAGCCACCAAAGCGGACTCCTAGGACAATTCTGCTTGCTTGCGCTAGATCTCCTCATTCAACAAACTACTTTTGATTGTTTCCATCGTGACAACTCCATCAGGTGCGGAGTTGCTCACCGACACCACCAACGTCTTCCAGATTTTCGACAGAGAACTAAAGAGCAGTAGGGCCTGAAACTCATAACCATCTTCATCGTAGACAGCAGATTGATGATACCCTGAACCTCGTTCAGATGTTGTGCCACTGGGGACCCTCCGTGAACTTTGAGTTGACAAGTTGGCGAATAAATAATATCTTGTTGCCAGCCGTCTTCCTTTCGTACAGCGAATGCAGCTTCTCCCACAATACTTTTGCCGAACTCTCCTTGTACACATGGTGAAACACCGAATCATCCAACCATTGACGAATGAATCCAATGGCCTTCTGATCCAGTTGTTTCTAGTCTTCAGCAGCTTTGTCCGTTGGTTTTGCACTGTCACCTTCCAACGGACCATGCAAGTCCTTGTACTAGAGTATATCCTCCATCCTTGGCTTCCAAATTACCTATTTTTCTTCTGTGAGGGTGATCATACGAGGGCTAATCTGCTCCGTAGATATTGTTGCCAAAACCCTCAAAGATCTGATACCAATTGTTGGACGTGTGCAGAAGCGTTTGCCAACCCACTTGATCAAAACCAACTCCCGTCTAACGGACACCAAGCACAAGATGAAGACAAGTAAATGGCGGTGACATACGTCACCTAGAAAAATCCCAATCTTTAATAACTCAGACAAAATTACAAGATTGACAGAACCCACGTTGAATCCTGTGCCCTAATAAGTTCAATCCCCTCACCACTCTTAAGAAGAAAAATAGAAGATTGCAATTGAGATCACTTATCAACCCGTAGCAATCTATCTAACTGAAATTGACGACTCCTCGATTAGATCTTATTCTTCCTTTGGATATCGAAGTCCTAAGAGCAAAGTATGGACGTTCTCTTAGATTTTCTTGTAGACAAGCATCCTGAATCTCTACTTTGTGTTGTGCTTTGTGCCCCCACCCTTATCGCATATATATAGGATGAGAAAATTATATTCTAGTCATAATAGGATTTTCTAAGTAAAAAAATAATAGGAATCTTATTATTCAAAAATATTCCATCAACATCATATTTTAAATCATAATATGATTTACTAAAATAAGAATATTTCTATTATATCTAAAATAGTACAACACCAATTATGGACATTCAAATCTAATCTAATCACATATTTAACTAGATTTGGATTCCACAAATATGTTACCAAATTCAGACTGGACTCCAACAATCATGACTCTTCATTCATGTCAGTTTGCGTTCGTTGGGATCAACACATCTCGCCAGATTTTACACCGTCAAGAAATCTCAACTTCAAAATCCAGTCACATATTATCATCCCTACTCAATGTGAATGGTGCTGGAGGCTTGACCCAACTACCAGTGGCCCTTTGTTTATATGAATCTCTAGGTATCTGTATATAATTTCTAAGTCATTTCTTGCTTTGGAATAATCTTTCGCTTTCTCCTTGATATCCATCACCGTATTGAAAATATTGTCGAATACATTATTTCCGATATGTGTGACATCAAGATTGTACCTTATGAGATTGTTCTTCCAATAAGGTAAGTCCCAAAAAATACTACTCTGCTTCGTCCAATTGTGTCTATGCCCGAATCCTACAAAATGAACGCCTGATCTCAGCTCTTACATCACAGTCGGTAAGTCCTCTACCTCTTCCCAAGCTTCGTCTATTGTCAATCTCAACGAGAGAGAAGATAGTTCCTCTTTACCAGCTCTAAATTCGTATATGTTTCTTCTCCACGGATGCGATGCAGGAAGAAAATGACGATAACAATCAAAAAAGCATATTTTCCCTTCATACTTAACACGAAATGCCTTATTTTTTTTCATACATATCGGACTTGACATATTACCATGAGTACTACACTCCGATAAGATCCCGTATGCTGAAAAATTGTTAATGACCCACATTAGTGACTCTCTCATATGAAAGTTCCACTCCTTCGATATATCATTCATCTGAACTTCGCTACCTATACTTTGACTACTAAATGACGGACCAACAAGGAAAATATGAACATGTGTTTCAAATATTTATGTTCGTCACCTATCAATCTCTACTTCAGTGACAATTTTTCTTCCGTCGCTGAGGTCAGTCGTCATTTTACAGTATTTTGTAGTAATTAGAATCATGTTCCACAATGCAAGCATTCAACAAGAATTGCATGTAAGTGTATTCTTTTTGGTATCATGCCATTATAAACTCTACTAAAGTGGTGTAAAACTTATGATCGCACCCAATTATGATTCATTCATTCTTCGTAGCATATTGTCTATTGAGATTGTGCAGGTTGAAGTTCTTGTATTTGCTGAGGTTGCTGCACAAGTTGTGGCCCTTGTACCCTCTGAAGTTGCGATGATGGTTGATGTAGAGAATAATTGTTGTGTGTTTTATTGATTGGTTACTCCACTATTTATAGGGAGTCTAGCTCCTCTTCATACTACATTTTCCAATGTGGGACTAAAGTCCCTTATTAGTTCTCAACACTCCCCCTCAAGATGGGCGATAGATATTAATCATTCCCATCTTGTTACATAGCTTCGATAGACTTAATGAACTAAGACCCTTAGTCAGACAGTCTGCCACTTGTTCTTTCGAGTGAACATGATCAATCTTCAGTATCCCTTGTTCCAGCTTCTCTTTGATGAAGAATCGATCGATCTCGATGTGCTTCGTTCTGTCGTACTGAACTAGATTGCTAGCAATACTTATTGTAGCTTGACTATCGCTCAGAAGATGTAATGGTGCTCCCTTGTCCAGCTTCAACTCTGTCAGCAATGCTTTCACCCACAGCAACTTCGACACTCCCAAAGCCATTACTCTGTATTCTGCTTCAGCTGTAGACCGTGCTACTACTGACTGTTTCTTGCTTCTCCATGAGACCAAGTTTCCTCCTACAAAGACACAATATCCCATGGTAGACCTTCTATCGTCTATACAGCTCGCCCAGTCTGCATCGCAGTATCCTTCAACTTCTATACTTCTATTCTTCTTGAACCATAGCCCTTTCCCCGGCATCCCTTTCAGATATCTCAAGATCTGAAACACTGTATTCATATGACCCGTTCTTGGATCATGCATGTAGCGACTTACTACACTCACCGCAAATGAGATATTAGGGCAAGTGTGCCCCAGATAAATCAATCTTCCTACAAGTCGTTGATATCTTTCACGATCAACTGGCTCTCCTGCATCTGCTTCCAACTTGCACTTTTGGTCAATTGAAGTGACTACTGCTTTGCATTCCATTATCCCTGTCTCCTTCAGCAGATCTAGTGCGTATTTTCTCTGTGAGAAAACAATTCCTTGTTCGCCTTCACACACCTCGATACCTAAAAAGTACCTCATTGCTCCTAAATCCTTCACCTCAAACTCCTTCGCGAGTTTTGACTTCAGCTTAGCGATCTCGACTTCATCATTACCTGTGATTACTATATCAACCACGTATACAGCAAGTATAGTGATGTGGCCTCTTGCATGCTGAAGAAAGACCGTATGATCTGTATTTACTTGATGGTATCCTATGCCTGTAACAGCCTTTCTGAATCTGTCAAACCAGGTTCGAAGAGATTGCTTGAGTCCATATAGCGACTTCTTTAGTTTACACACTTTTTTATGTGACGTCCCTCCGTCTGATTCTGTAGCATAGCACCCTGGCGGGAGTTCCATGTACACTTCTTCTTGTAGGTCCCCATGGAGAAAGGTATTCTTCACATCTAACTGGTATAGCTTCCACCCATAGTTTGCTGCAATAGAGACCAGAGTTCTTACGGTGCTCATTTTCCCTACTGGAGCAAACGTCTCATCATAGTCGATGCCATGTGATTGTGTGTATCCTTTTGCAACCAAACTAGCCTTGTATCGTTCCACCTTTCCTTCTGACGTCTCCTTTACTGTGTACACCCATTTGCATCCCACAGTTTTCTTCCCTTTGGATAATGGAACCAGCTCCCACATCTTATTTTTCTCCAGTACCCTAAGTTCTTCCATCATTGCAGCTTTCCACCTTGGATCTTTTTTTGCTTCCTGCCAACACTTGGGCAACTAAGTAGAGTTTAATGATGCAATGAAGGCTCGATAATTCGAAGAAATATTAGAATAAGACAGGTAGTTGGCAATATCATGTTCATAATTATCAAAACGACTAGGAACCTTCCCCGCATTGATGCGAGAAGATCTCCTTAAGGGAGCAATAGGTGGTGGAGAGATCATACCATCAGAGTCAGAGAGATCCGCATCAGAATCAGATTGATTCAGTGCGGGGGCAACATCTTCAAGAGTTGTTGCAGGAGTAGACGAGGGACTTGGTACAGTAGGCACAGGGCACGGTACATGCATAGTACTGGACTTCTGTTGTCTCCTTCTGTAGACTTGGAGCTCATTTTCCATTGTCTGCTGCTCCCCCTGTTTAACATATGTATATTCTTCATCTTCTGTATCGGAGTCACTGCTTTCTCCCCCCTTTCGTCCAGTTTTCTACGACCGGATATGGGACCGATCCGACTACCACAGATGGGCTTAATTTCTCCCCCTCACATTTAACACCCTCTATGTTAGGTGTGTCACCAAACGCCGAACCGTCATCCGAACCATAATATGGTTCCAGTTCTCTGAATGTAACGTCTATGCTTACAAACATTTTTTGCTCAACTTGGCTCCAACATGCGTATCCCTTTTGAGTTGTCGTGTACCCGACAAAGACACATTTAACCGCTCTAGGATCTAGTTTGCCAACTCCTGGCCTATTATCTTGGACAAAACATACACAACAAAATACTTTCGGTGGAACAGTGTACGTGTTGCACCAGTAATCATCTCCAACGGTGTCTTCCAGTCTAATACTTGAGATGGCATTTGGTTGATGAGATAAGATGCCGTTAACACCGCCTGCCCCCATAAGTGTTTCGGAACATTCATAGCCAGCATTATCGTCCGTGCGACCTCCAGCAGGTGTCTGTTCTTCCGTTCGGCCACACCATTTTGTGCCGGTGTATAGGCACAGGAAGTTTGGTGTAGTATGCCATGAGTGGATAAATACTCAGCAACCTTCCTATTTGTATACTCCGTCCCATTGTCAGACCGTAAGAACTTAATTTTAGTGCCATATTGAGTTTCTACCCGGCGATGAAAGTCTCGAAACGCCTCAAAGACGTCACTTTTATTCTTCATAAGGTACACCCATGTCACGCGAGTATAACAATCAATAAAAGTGACGAACCATCGAAAACCGTTAATACCGGTTGTAGGACAAGGGCCCCATACGTCTAAATATATCATATCAAAAGCAGCCGAACTCCTACTACCTGAACTCACATACGTGCTTCTAGTATGTTTACCCGACTCACAAGCATGACAAAATAACTTCTCTTTATTAGCCCTTTGGTATAAGGACGGATACATTCGACTAATAATTTTAAAAAAATAATGACCGACACGTCGGTGGTGGAGTAGCAAGTCATCTTCGACACTGCGCCGTGAATCTTCTGGAGGTTTGTCTGCTACCAGAGATGCCAAAGCTTTGTCCAGTCCAGTCCTGTCCAAGTACCACAGCCCCTTATGCCATGTGCCAGTCCCTAGTCGTCGTCCTATCCCCTTCTCCTGAAAAGTCACCGTAGGAATGTCAAAGAAATTAGTACAGTTAAGATCAAGGATAATGGCACTAATAGAAAGAAGATTGATAGGAAAAGACGGAGCATATAAGACATTGGTGAGAGTGAGAGAAGGGGTGCATGCGACAGTGCCTTTACCCATGACAGGGCTGGAGTTACCATCAGCAGTCCGAATGTCTCCGGCGTCGGTAGGTTAGTATAGTCCTGGAACTCACCGCGGGATCCCGTGACATGGCGAGATGTCCCAGAGTCCATAATCCAACCGGGTTGGTGGACAGCTGCTACAAGAGCACGTGCAGGTATACCTGTGCCGTTTTGGGCAAAGCAAGTGATGTGGTCCCCTGAGGTAGATGACGTCCCATTACTGCCGTCGGAACCCAGCTTCGTTGCCGTGTAACTTTGCGAGGAACTCCTTCTTAAGAGGTGTTAACTCAGCCAGGTGATGGTCGCCCCCTTTCTCCGCCAGATTAGCTTTATGTCCTCCAAAAAAATTTCCCCGTCTACCAGCATAACCGCCTCTACCACCACGACGTCCTCCGCGGCCCCGTCCATGATCACTCGACTGACTGTGCAGGGGTTTGGAACAAAATCTAATGTAATGCCCTGAGTCACCACAGTTGTGGCAAACACTGGCCACAGAGGGAGGCTGATTGAAGGCGGCAAGGGAAGACTTGTCAACAGTGGCTTGCTCTCCTAGAAAGAGCCCTTGTTGGGCATCAACTTCAAACGAGTCTCTTCTTGTGCCATGGCAGCTACGGCTTCTTCTAAGGTGGGAAGCATGGGCTGTGCCAGGAGTACATTCCTTCTATTCTCAAATACAGGGTTAAGACCCTTCAAGAACTTCATCATCCGTTGACGCGAAATATAATCTAAGAACTTTTGGAAATGTTTTGCAAATGCGGGTTCGACTTGGGCATCTTCCATCCCAAAAGGATCATAGTGATCCAGATCAGACCAGAACATCTTCAACAGTGCTTCATACGCAGAGATGGTGCGGTCGTCCTGGGCCACCCTATCAAGTTCATCCTGCAGTTGGAAGACCCGTATAGGATTGCCCGAGCCGGAGTACATATCATTCAAAGTCTGCCATATTTCAGCAGCAGCCTCCATCGTCTCTATATTGCCCGACATCTGGTCGGTCAAGGAGGCGGTCAACCATCCAGCCACAACATTGTTGACAATTTTCCAAACAGCAAACTCCTTTGAGGAGGGATCATCTGGCACCTTGGTTTGGCCATTGATGTAGCCAACCAAGACACGTCCCTTCAGCGTCCGTATGGCCTGCCGTGACCATTTCAAGTAATTGGACGTGCCTTCCAACTTCGTCTCCAACTTGTCCAGCTTCTCCATTTTGTAGGGTGACTGGTCCACATCAGTATGGATCACACGTAGGGTCGCCTCGGTTAATCTCTTTGATAAAATATCATCAACCAAGGCCTTCATCTCATCTGCTGTCAGTTTACCACTGATCGAATCCATGGCATCTTTAACGGAGATTCGTCGTCGTCGTCGTCTACGTCGGCTTCGTCTTTGTCATTGTCTTCGTCGGCGGTATCTTCGTCGTCGTCGTCTGTATGTAAAGTCTTCAACGGAGACCTTACGACTGTGCGTTCAACGTGGCCAACACCGGCGCACGCATGTAGATCCTAATTTGCAGATCGAGAACGAAAAACAAATAAAGTATTTATAATTCTGAAGGGCGTAATCTAGGAACAGAAGGTGCAAATAAAGCATTTGACAGCCATCCGTCGTCGAAAAATCATCCACATAATCTCTCTATCAAAATTAGGGTTTTTTCAAAAAGAAAAAAAAGGAGGGGGCGTCGGGGGGGGCAGGGCGTCGGGGGGGGCAGGGTGTCGGGTGGGGCGTCGGGGGGGAACTGTCGGGGGGGGCGTCGGGGGGGGGGAGGAAACTGTCGGGGGGGCGTCGTTGGGGGGAGGGGGGACTGTCGGGGGGGAAGGGGGGTACTGCCGGTGGGGGAAGGGGGGTACTGCCGATGGGGAAGGAGGAGAGGAAATTTTTTTTGTGTGTGTGGTTATGGCTCTGATACCATGTAGAGAATAATTGTTGTGTGTTTTATTGATTGGTTACTCCACTATTTATAGGGAGTCTAGCTCCTCTTCATACTACATTTTCCAATGTGGGACTAAAGTCCCTTATTAGTTCTCAACAGTTGAGATTGTTGATCTTGCAGTTGCAACTGTTGTTGCTGTTGTTCATTTTCCATGGCAACAAAAAAAGTTACTTCACCCATGAACATAATACCAAATTGCTTGTAAATATTAATAGAGAGAAACAATTTTATGATAAATATGGATGAATAAGCCATATTTGTAGAAATGTTTAGATGCCAAATTACCACCAATATCCTTAAAATATAGTTCTTATTGGAGTATTTTAATTATTTTAAGCAAAATGACAAAAATATTCCTTATTAACGCTCAAAAAAGGGATATAAATGGGGGTATTTTGCTAAATACCGCCAATACATTATTATTACTATTATGACTGTTGGGAAATGGGATTTTTTAACCAAAATACCCCTCTCAATGTTTAACGGTTAATTGACGGCATTTTGATAAAATGACACAAAGAACAATTAAAAATTAAAACTGGTGGGCCAGGGTGGAGGGGGAGGGGGCGAGTCAACCCAAGCATGGGACCAGGTCGCTGACTGAGCTGGATTGGGTCTGCAGGCCTATACGGAGAACCCAACCCTAACCCGAGGTTCTAGTAGGTAGGATTTGGTTGGTCCATACATCGAGCATGGGCCGACCAAGCCCGGGTTTGACCATACTGGGTCGACCCAGCCCTAATTTGACTGTACCGGGGCCAAAGCGCGTTGCAGGTCATCCTGCACATTACAAACCTCGAGCGGCGAGGGTAGGGTTTTTTTTATTTTACTTTATGATTTTTTTATTTAAGAAGCCAAGTTGTATTAAAACAAACTCAAGTTGAATATAACAATCAAAAGACTGAAGGTAGCTACTTGTTTACAGACCAATTGTTTAAGTTATTTAGTTAATAAAAGTTTAGAATATTTAGTTGTAATATTGTAGTTCAAGATATTTAGTTGCATATATCAAATCAACAGCAAGTCCTCGAAGGAAAGGAAGCCAATTCTTTCCTCTTTCCTGTGAAAAATTGTAATTCTGTCAATATTTTGGGTGTTTGAAAAATTCAAAAAATTGGGAGGAAAAATAAATTCTTTGGATGGCTCGGAGGAACCATTCTACCCATGTCTCCAAGCATCTCCATGTTTACAACCGTTAGATATTGTTTAAGCCATCTAACTTTCACCGATGATTTGAATGGTACAAATCAATGGTTAAGATTAGATGACTTAAACAACATCCAACGGTGCATAACATGGAGATGCTTGGGGATGCAAAGATTGAGGGAATACGGATCCCTCTTCTCTCTCTCTCTCTCTCTATATATATTTATTTTTTTTTTTAATTTTTTTCTCTCTCTCTCTCTCTCTCTCTCTCTCTCTATATATATATATATATATATATATATATATATATATATGGAAAAAAAAAAATATATATATATATATGGAATCCGCATCCACTTGCTTTTTTGCATCCCCAAGTTATCAACCATTGGATCTTGTTTACATCATATAATCTTAACCATTGATTTGAATATTTCAAACCAATGGTTAAGATTAGATAACTTAAACAAGATCTAACGGTTGATAACAAAGAAATGCATTGGGATGCAATATACATATATATATGTCATAAGGCAAAAGCTCAAACACACGGAGACGAAGCTTTCTCGTATATTATCAACCACATAAGTGCATATTACAAGCTATCCCAACCTCTCTTTATATAGGGAGAGAGGTTGGGGGTTCTGAAGAAACGAAAGGCCAAAGGGTTTTTGTATGTTACAAGGAGATGAAATGAAGGGCCATATGAGTTACAACACTCCCCCTTGGCTCTCCAGAAATTCTGCTTGGAAACATCTCTAAGTTTCTTCGTCTGTCTGTAGCTTGCATATTCAAGTTTGACTATCTACTTGTGCCTCGTCAAAACCTTGCCAAAGAAAATTCAGTAGGAAAAAAACTTTGGTCGAAGGACAAAAGAGTACACACAGGTCAGTATGATGGGGGTAAACTAACCATTGCAAAGGTGCCTCGTCAAAACCTTGTCAGGGAAAACCCAGTGGAAAAAACTGCTGATCGAATGACAAAAGATTACACGATGGTTTAGAAGTGTACAAATGGATACTCCTCCTGATTATAATAGTCTTTAGTGAATAAGGGATTTGAACTGTGTCTCGTTAAAACCTTGCCAAAGAAAACCCAGTAGGAAAAACTTTGGTCGAAGGAAAAAATAGTACACAAGCATACATCAGGATGCTTCTCTTTTCACTCGCACTCCGCAGGGTGCGGGATATACGCACAACAGGGCGTTTGGAGGCGCTCGTTGGGACGCTCCCCCTCACATGCACACAACAGGGTGCAGGAAACGTGTTTCACTTAGGCTAGCTCTGAAAAGTTTCCGAAGTCCAATTGCTCTGACATGTTTCTAGAACGAGTGTTTCGGCAGTGACTTGGTGAACAAGTCTGCATGGTTATTCTCCGATCCAATGTGTTGCACTTCAATCTTCTGAAGCGCTTGTTGTTCATGTGTAAAGAACAACTTGGGCGATATGTGCTTGGTAGCATCCCCTTTGATGTAACCATGTTTCGCTTGATCAATAACATCGGTATTGTCCTCATAGACGATAACAGGTTCATCTGGGTCATATGAAAGATCACATGTACTTCGAATATGGCCAATAACAGCTCGAATCCATACACACTCTCTAGTCGCCTCATAGAGCGCGAGTACCTCAGAGTGGTTCGTTGAAGTAGCCACTAAGGTCTGTTTGCGAGACCTCCAAGAAATCTTCGTGTTCTCAATGGTAAAGACGTAACCAGATTGGGAACGCCCCTTGTGTGGATCAGATAAGTATCCTGTATCGACGTAGCCAATAAGGGTCGCGTTGTTTCGAGTGCCAAGAGCGTTGGACTCACTCAAAATCGCGTAGGGATAGAACAAGCCCAAGTCCGTAGTACCCTTAAGGTAGCGAAAAATGTCTTTTATGCCATTCCAATGGCGGCATGTTGGTGCGGTGCTGTGTCGAGCTAGACAATTTATAGCAAACGAGATGTCCGGTCTAGTACATTGGGCCAAGTACGATAAAGCGCCTATTGTACCCAGATAAGAGCACTCAGGACTCAATATCTCTTCGTCGTCCTCCTTTGGACAGAATGGGTCCTTAGTAATGTCTAGAGAGCGGACGATCATTGGAGTAGCGGATGGCTTAACGTCAAAATGACTAAAGCGTCTTAGCACCTTTTGGGTGTAGTTCGCTTGATGGACAAGAATTCCATCTTTACGGTGCTCGATCTGCAGGCCGAAGCAAAACCGTATCTTCCCAAGATCCTTCATCTCGAATTCCCTCTTCAGGATATCAGCAGTTTCTGACAAGTCTTTTTCGATTCCTAAGAGATTCATGTCATCTATATAGACCGCGATGTTTGCGTATCCTGAAGTGGATTTCTTTATGAACACACATGGGCAAAGTTCGTTATTAACGTATCCCAAATCGATCAAGTATTCGCTTAGGCGGTTATACCACATTCGCCCGGATTGTTTCAATCCATATAGCGAACGCCTCAGTCTAATCGAGAACGCGTTCCGTGGTCGGAAACTAATTAATTCAGGCATCTTTAGTCCTTCAGGGACTCTCATGTATATCTCTGTGTCCAGATCCCCGTAGAGATAGGCTGTGACCACATCCATGAGCTGCATATTCAGTTTTTCGGAAACTACTAAACTAATTAAGTAGCGGAACGTTATAACGTCCATTACGGGAGAATACGTCTCCTCGTAATCAATTCCAGGGCATTGTGAGAAGCCTTGCGCCACAAAGCGAGCCTTGTATCGCACAATCCCATTTCTCTAATTACACTTCCTTAGAAAAACCCATTTGTGACCAACTGGTTTAATATTGGGTGGTGTTGGAGCAACAGGTCCAAACACGCTTCTTTTCGCTAAGGAGTCTAGTTCAGCCTGGATTGCTTGTTTTCATTGTGACCAGTCCATTCGTCGTTGACACTCGACAACACTACGAGGTTCTATGTCATCATTGTTCATAATGTCAGTGGCCACTGAGTATATGAACACATCATCGATGACAGTTTTATTTTGCTTCAAAATATCGTCTAAGCTAGCATACTCGACGAATATTTCAAGGTTATCGGCATGATTAGGAATAGACGTTTCATCTGGAACGTGCTCTTCTAATACATTGCTGTGATCCTTAATGATCTCATGTGGCAAAACGCTTTTAACAAGATTTCTCCGCTTCTGGGGCAGTACATCTTTGGAACCAACCGGTCTTCCCTTCTTCTTGGGAATAGCGGCGGACTGGACGGCCGATGGCAGCATCCTTTGCTAGGCGGGTTCGACCGGAGCAACATATTTCACAGGAACATGGCGTCTCTCAGGGACGTGTATCCTTGCAGGCACATTTGCAGCAGGTATAATTGATCTCGTGACTTTTGCTAGGTCGCTAAATGCGTCTGGCATTTGATTTGCAATATCCTGCAGACCTAGAATCCTCTGCACTTCCTTATCACTATGTGCAGAGGAGGGATCATGATGAGCAACAACGGGCACATGCCACGCTAATTCACGTCGTTCCTCATCAACGTTAGCGTGCATTTTTCCCCATACGACGGGAAGATTGCCTCATCAAAGTCACAATCTGCGTGTCTCGCCGTAAAGAGATCGCCTGTCAAGGGCTCTAAATAGCGAATGATGGACGGGGAGTTATAACCGACATATATTCTCCGTCGCTTCTGAGTTCCAAATTTTGAACGCCTTATCGGCTCCATTGGAACATTGACTAGGCACCCAAACACGCATAAATGTGAGATGTCAGGCTCACATCCAGTAACTAGCTGGTACGCGGAAAGTGGTTGGGTGACCATGGGCCTCAGACGGACCAAATTTGCAGCATGCAAAATTGTATAGCCCCATGCAGATAGTGGGAGTTTGGTGCGCATAACCAAGGTCCGCGCTATCACTTGCAGTCGCTTTATAAAAGCTTCTGCTAGGCCATTTTGGGTATGAATATACGCAACAGGATGTTCAAGATTTATTTTCAAAGTCATGCAATAGTCATCGAAAGTCTTCGATGTAAACTCCGCGGCATTATCAAGTCTAATAGACTTTATTGGATAATACGGATGGTTAGCCCTTAACTTAATGATCTGGGCGAGGAGTTTAGGAAACGCTGCGTTTCGGGTGGACAACAACACTATGTGTGACCATCTAGTCGATGCATCAACCAAAATCATGAAGTATTTAAATGGTCCGCATGTTGGTTGGATTGGTCCACAAATATCTCCATGAATTCTCTCAAGGAATTGAGAAACTAATCTCGTAGGTTTCACATAGAGTGGCTTGAGATTCGTCTTCCCAATCAAGCAAGCTTGGCATAGGCTTTTCGGATTTATAACAAATTCTATCCTCTAAGAGGATGCCCATGTGATGCATTCATAGTGCGAAGCATCGTATTTTGACCCGGATGATCCAGCCGGTCATGCCATAGCATAAAAGTCCTCTCATCAACTGGCGCTCGACGAATGATGAGATTACTCTCGATGTGTTGTATCGTAGTGAGATACAAACCACTTGAAAGACTTTTCAACTTCTCCATGATACGCTTTTGGCCGTACTGAGTGCAGGTAATGAAATGATACTCGAAGCCATGTTCTCGAGCAGTTTCAACATGAAATCCGTTTTCTCGAATATCCTTAAAACTCAGTAAGGTACGACTGGACCTTGGAGAATATAAGGCCTCTGATACTTCAACGGGAGTACCATTGGACAACAAAAAACGGGCTTTGCCAAAACCTTGAACAAGGGTTGAGGGTCCCGAAATGGTTGTCATTGAGGTTACTTTAGGCGTATAGGAGATAAAGTATGATTTATCTCTCAAGATAGTGTGAGTCGTTCCACTATCAACCAGACAATCTACTGCCCCGTGGTCCATGCCTATAAGTAAAAAAAATTAAAGTTTGTCACACGTTTGAGGAAAGTGCTCGAAATAGAACTTTAATTTATCGAGAAAACAGAAAATACAAATCAACCAAAGTTTCATGACTTAAATAAAATATAAAGAGAAAATGGAGATTCATTCTTCCATTTCTGCTATAAAATTGGGGGTCTCAAGATTTAGATTTTCGCACTCGTTGACCAGATTTGCTTCGGCCCGGCGCCCCTTGTGATAGTTATCAACTTCTTGGGGGGGTCGTCCTGCAAGTCCGTTGCATATGACCATAAGCACCACATTTGTAGCAGAGAGTAGGCGCTTGGTCTTCCATTCTCGCTTTGGGACGACTGGCCCGTTGGTTCTTACCATGAGACTGTCTAGGAGTCAAAGGTCCTTGGTTCTTGTTAGAACCTCGCTTTTGGTTGCGAGACTTAAACTCGCCTCTGTTCCTTGGTTGGGACGACTGGCCCCTGTCTCGTTTCCACTGTGGATTTGGTCCACGGAGAGCGTTTATATCAGGCATTGGAATTGCCTTTGTTCCAGCAGGACGAGAATTATATTGTTTCTCATTAAAATGAGACTGTTCTTCTCGTCTAGTAAAAGCTGGGTGATGAGCTCGGGAAACTTGGGTGAACTTAGACTGACAGTATTGCTTCTAGAGCAAGTTGTCAGTGGAAGGAAATGTGGTGTATGTTTTCTCCAAAAGATCACTGTCGGTTAATATCTCATCGCAATATTGGAGAAGTGATCGAATCCTGCAGACTTCATTGTTGTAATTAGTTACACTTTTGAAGTCTTGGAAGCGCAAGTTCAACCAGTCATGGCGTGCTTCAGGTAGCCAAATGGTCTTCTGGTGGTCGAAGCGCTCTTTCAGAGAGTCCCATAGCGTCTTCGGCGAGGAAATTTCAATGAACTCCGCCTTCATGGCGTCAGATAAATGCCTGCAGAATAGAATCATCGCTTTGGCGTTCATTGAGGAGTGGCTTCCACTTCACGCTCTTCCTCGTTATAGATGACGTCCAAGAGGCCCTGCGCATCTAGATGGTTCTGGATGTCGTGCGTCTAGTCCAAGTAGTTCTTGCCAGAGGCTTCAAGGATGGGAAAATCAATCTTGATCGACATTTTTCTACAACAGGAGAAAAATCTTGATCAGTCATCATATAAAATGACAGGTTTATATGGATTTGGTTTGCATAAGTAACAACAAACAATTGTAGATAAAACAATGGTTTTGAAAAAAACAATTTTTGTTAAAAAAAAATCCTCTTATAACGATCGATGGGCCGATATAGAGGCAATTATTTGCTTGCAAAAATGCATAAGTATACATACAATTTGAGAAAAAAATAATTTTCGGTCAACCCCATTCGGTAGCTCTACGTGAATATGACCAGACGGAAAAATGAGGGAGGAGGGTCACCAGGGACCTCTTAAGAACCAAGCCCCAAGTTCTTTCTGACATCATACCCAAATAGGTGAGCCTATTCGGAGAGACTTCGTAAAAAAAATTTCAAATGTAAGAATAAATAATATTTTTCAAGAAATTCACACTATTTGCGAACGGTGCAAAACAGGTGACAATTTAGTGCGTGCTCAAATGAGCGTTGCTTTTGAAAAAAAATTAGCCAAAAATTTTATTTTGGAAGGCCCAAATTTGGCGGTGCGAGAATTTGTTTATGTAGCCAAAACCATTTTTCAAATTTCAAGTTTGTTTTTTTCCGTAATTACGCAAAAAAACGTACAACATAAGCAAGCAACAACACACAAAAGAATTGGTGCCTAAGCAAGCGGCACCAAAAAATGTCAACTATTTTTTCGACATCTTATGAAGCGACGCCAAAAAATATCGAGAAAAAAAATACAATTTTTACCCCATCTTTTACAATTCACTGAGTAACATAAAAGAAAATAAATGCTATGAGGGCGGGTCGGGGCGCAGATGGAACGCGGCGCTCGACGGGGCGCTCAAATCATACCAAAAAAAATGTTAGCATCTAAATTTTTTTTTCAACATGAAAATTTGCTATCAAAAATTTATTTCCTCAAAATTAACTAACAAATTTTTTTTTTCAAAAAAAAAAAAAACTAGTATGCTAAAGGCTAGATTATAGCAAAGTTATACATAAAAGCAAATTAGCACTGTTAACAGAATGTTAAAAGCTGGATTAAAACAACTAGGAAATGATAACACTATAATGAATTATGTATTGGGCTCACCAACTCAAATGTCCAAATTCAAAAATTCAAAATTCACATGCAATCTAAAAGAAACTTGACAGACACTTCTCAATCTCATTTCATATAATGCTGTGAAAAAATAATAGCATTTGTCATGTTATGTCATGCAATACCTAGATGAAAAAGGTTTGATCATACTAATGAATGTAAATCAATTGGAAGAGAGCAAATCTCATTTTCTTGATGTCCAAAACAAGTAATATTGTAACAACAGGAACAATATATATTTCTGCTATCAAAAATTTTCCAAATTTTTTTTTTACCTTTCTTACCGTACGGTGGAAGAAGGTGAGAAAACAATTGGTACGTCGGGTCTCCGGCGTTGCACGAGCAACGTGCTGATAACGTGTCGTATGGCAAAAGCTCAAACACACGGAGACGAAGCTTTCTCGTATATTATCAACCACACAAGTGCATATTACAAGCTATCCCAACCTCTCTTTATATAGGGAGAGAGGTTGGGGGTTATGAAGAAACGAAAGGCCAAAAAATTTTTGTATGTTACAAGGAGATGAAATGAAGGGCCATATGAGTTACAACTAATATATATATATATATATATATATATATATTATATAATATGTGTGTGTGTGTGTGTGTGTGGAGGAACCATTCTACACACACACACACACACACACACACACCCACACCCACAACATATATATATATATAGATATATATATATATATATATGGGAGGAACCATTCTACACACACACACCCACACACACACATATATATATAATATATATATATATATATATATAAAATATATATATTATATATATATATATATTATAATATATATATATATATATATATATATATATATATATGGGAGGAACCATTCTACACACACACACCACACACACCACACACATATATATATATATATAATATATTATATATATATATATAGATATATATTGAATAATGGTAATTATTATTCAGAGCAAAGAACCAAAAATACAGATTACACCCATCCTTCTATCCTTCTACAAAAAACTTTTCTAGCCCTCTACCTCAACGAATCAAGATCAAAATCTATGTTACGAATGATGCCTATACGCGGGGTAACTAATCCCTCGAAAATCCCTAGATTTCTCTCCCTTAAGATATGCCAGACCACCGCAGCCAAGCGTAGCCGAGCTTCTCCATACCAACTTACACCCTTCTTCTTGTCTCCTCTGATCTGGTTCATGATATCTCCCCATGCACGAGTACCACCGGGTTGGAGATTAAGCCTATTACCCTGAGCAACCCATACGGTCCACGTCTCCTGACATGTGAAGAAGAGATGGCTCATCGACTTAGGGCAGTGTCCACACATCACGCATCCCTGCCCATCTATCTGCATGCCAAATCTGGCAAGTCTATCAAGCGTAAGAAGTCTCCCCAAGCACAGCTTATAGAGGCACATTTGAAATTTGTGCACTGATCCTTTCATCCAGACAAATTCTTCCCACTCCCATTGGGGGTGATGTACCTGACAGCCATGATACGCCTCCTGCGGCTCAAATCGAGCCACATTCGTGCTAGCCCAAACCCAAGTGTCCTTCCTGGTGTCAGTCTCAATTCGAACTGCACGAATTGCTTTGCTGAATCTTCCCGTATGAATATAGTTCTCCGGGTCCAATATCCCCTGCCGTACGACGCGGCTAACTCAGTCCCAACGAAGCTCCCACCTGCATATAAGCTCGCCCTGCAACTCCCCCATCGAGCGGTCGACAAACCACGGGTCTTGCCACAACCACGTATCGTTCCCGTCCTTCATGACTCGCTGTATTAGCAAACTAAGATGGGCACGGTGTTTGCATGCCTTCTTGAATACCACTGAATCGTTGCTATTCGCGCAAACACCCCAGAAGGAGAGCTCTTTCATGTACCTTCTGCACATCTATTTGGCCCACAAGGAGATCCGACGTTAATAGATTCCAAGTCAACTTCATCCCAGCTGCTTCTCGGAGAAGATGAAAGTTAAAGAGGCCTACCACTCCCTACTCAGTGGGACGACATAACACATCCCAACTAATCCCATGTAAGCCCCCTCTCCAAATGAAATGAGCGTAAATTTGTTCTATGTGCCGCATAGTGCTCATAGGGATGAGAATTGCTTGCAACCAGAAACGGAGAATGGCTGTGATAACTGATCGAATCAATTCGATGCAACCTAGGAAAGAAAGAGTTCGCGCTTGCCATCCCTTAACTCTCCGTTGAGTGTACTCCACCAGACTCTAACATTCCTCATCTCGGGCATAATTTACCGATAATGGGACTCCCAGGTATTTAACTGGCAGGGTACAATGTTCAATTCCCAGAATAGCCGCTCTTTCCGCCTGTCGAGCGCACTGGGAGTTAAAGTATGCAGTGCTCTTGTCTTGATTCAATTGCAGCCCTGTAAATGCACCAAACTGGTTCAGTATGTCGGCTAACTCCTGAAGTCCTCTCCAAGAAGGTGATATGAAGACCAACAGCTCGTCTGCGTATATCAGATGAGATACATGTGGCCTACCACGTTTATATTTAGGGGTGATACGCCTCTTGATAACCGCATAGTCCAATAGGCAAGAAAAAACTCCATAACTATGAAGAAAAGATAGGATGACAGGGGGTCACCCTGTCGAATCTCTCTACTCTGAATAAACCCATAAGGTTGCCGTCTATGAGGACAGAAAAAGTAGGGGTTGAGATACACTCTCGCACTCGCTCAACCCACACCGTCTCAAATCCCATCTCCATCATTATGTGGCACACGAAATCCCGATTTATCAGCTCCTGCATGATATCTGTCATACGCTTACACATCAAATGGGTGATGACTTTACAAATATAGTTACAGCACGAAATAGGCTAGTTTTCTGGTAGCTATCCTTAATTCTCTTATCTTTTGAACTTCTTTGGCATTTCCCCGATCCAAAAAAGCCACTCCTTCGAAAAAATTAGGATTGTGAGACACATTAAGAAAAAATCTGAGGGGCTATAATTGGAGATACTATTGTTTCTGGTACAGAAGTTCTTATATCAATGGGAAATGCCCTACCTTTGAGTGCGGTTTGAACTACTGATTTACGTAATTGGAAGTAACAAATTAAAGTCTGATAGCGACAAGGCCCCCTCCTTCTTCGGAATAAGCACAAGGAATGTATGATTGAGTTCACGCAGGAGGTGGCCATTGTTGAAGAAGTCGCTCACAACCTCCAGTATCGACCCCTTTAACTCCGCCCAATGTACTTTGTAAAACATGCTCCCAAATCCATCTGGACCCGAAGATTTATTCGGATTAGCATTCATTATTATAGCTTCGACTTCCTCCATTGTCACCGGAGCCATAAGGATCTGGTTGCCAATCTGAGTAACCTTTCTTTGCACACTATCTCAGGGAATTCAGTTAGATAATCAGTTTGATTAAATAGTTCTGAATAGTACCTGATCGTTGTGTCTTGTATCTCTGTTGGTGAAGTAGTCGGCTTCCCATCAGTACCAAGTAGAGCCCCAATATGATTCCGATGTTGCCTGGCTCGTACCATGTCATAGAAATTTTTTGAATTCTTATCACCCTCCCACAACCAAGAGCACTTAGCTCTCTGAGCAAGATCAACCTGTTCCTGGAGCCTTAGGAGGCGGACAAAGCTCCCAAGCCTCTTCTCCTCATCCGCGAGAACGGGATAGATAATATCCGCTTGTAGGCGGCTTTGGATGTCCCGAAGACGCTGCTCCTCCTCGTCAATTTGTCGGGGCGGTGAAGACTTGGACCAGGACTTCAAGTCTTTTTTGATCAACTTAAGCCATGACATCAGTCGGAACTAGGGATTCCCCTCCATTAGGTGATTTAACCCATGTAGAACCGTCTGAGAATACCCGTCCATCAACGACTATTTATTATTGTACCTAAACGGCTGCTCGCGAGTAACCGTACGCTCAAGTATGTGAACGCAGATTGGACCATGGTCGCTTGTTCCAGCAGGAAAACCCTCCACCACCACCAACGGGAATTTGTCTAACCAGTAGTGGTTAACCAATGCCCAGTCCAATTGGCAGGCGACTCGTTGTTGAGTGGCTTTGTTATGCCATGTCCACATATGCCCCGTGCTTCCCAAAGTTTGCAACCCCGAATACAGGAGACAATTTTGGAAGTCTTGGAGAATCGGCTCCGGGATTTCTCTGCCCCCAACCTACTCATGCCGAAAAAGAAGAGCGTTATAATCCCCCATGATAATGAGTGGGGCACGATACACAGTGTCAGCCAAAATGCTAATGCGCTCAATATCCTTCCAGAGAGCTTTCCGACGTCATTATGGTCATATGCCGCGCCAAAAAGGAAAGAAAGACCACCTTTGTTAGTAAAGTAATGCAATAAGTTGTTCGGACATGTGTACCTCCTGTGCATCCCAACATCTCTTACCTATCTTAACCAAAATTGTGCCATGTTGTATAAATGCAGGTTATGAGCATGTTGCCACGGCGAACTGGTTCTTCGAGACAACATTTTAGCTGATTTGATCTTCGTTTTGAGAAGTGCTGCAATAGTGCATTGTTCTCTTTCCAACACATCACAACTTTCATACCATCTCCCAATGAAACACACCCCGCGTACGTTCCATGATATCAGAGACATGGATTAATCATCAGAATCCCCAACCTCTCTCGAGACTGTCGTCAGGGACGTCAACAGTCTCAACCGTAACCCGGTCCTCCGGCTCATGGCCCTCCTCACTCCACCTCTCGTTTATTTTTGGGTGAACCGCCTTCCATCTTGGATTGTCAAAGCAAAGTGCCGCCCCTCCGCCAACTCCATCATGAGTAGATAAACCCACATCTTCCCGAGTAGACGTGGCAAGACGTTTTCGACTTGCATTACCAATTGCCTTCCTCACCAGTCCTTCCTTGTGGATACCTCCCCGAGTCGCATGGTGCCTTGGGCCTCCCCGGGCATATCCTACCACCTCTCGTGTCTTCGTAATAATTCCTCCCAAAGGGCTGACCGCTTCCGTCTCGGAAGCTCAAAATACCAGTGCACGGTTGGCCTCGTCGTCGACCAATCCTCCCTGAGTATTAGCATAGTTTGTTGAGGACTATCCTTACTAAGGATCTTATCGAGTCCAATGTCTATCTCGAAGTCCATCCCTTGGCCACGTCCGCTGTCACCCTCATTGCTAGTCTCTCCACTACCGACCTGATCAACCACCACTTCCGCTACATGACCCAGTTCACCGGTTGGCCTACGACATTCTCTGGAAGAATGGCCAAAGCAATGGCATGAAGTATAGGTGGGAGGAACCCACTCGTACTCTACGCGTTGTCTGTAGACTTCACCCGTCGGGACTTCATACTCCACGAATTGGGGGTGCTCCTTCTCCGCAGAGATCTCGACAAACACACGAGCGTATCCCAGCCTGTGTTACCACAGGAAGATGGATCTAGGAAGCTCACAGAGAAAGAAGAGAGAAGGCTTCAATTGTTCAGATATTATTCAGAAATAATGATGGCCTTTAAATAGGCATTACAATGAGGCTTTCGTGGTTGTATTGCTGAGCCTATTACGACTCCTTATTAATAGCTCAACCCAAAGGAATAGGGAAAAAAGCTGTGAAATAGGAAATAAAGAAAGACCAAGTGTGTAACGTACAGGATTACATCCAACAAATAACCCCCCTAATCCTGTTGCACATAGTCTTTATCGCAAAAACCTTTGCGATTACTTGATGACAATCATCCCGATCTTGGAGCGAAACTCCTGGAACCTGACTCGGCCCAGGGCCTTGGTCAGTATGTCGGCGAGCTGCTCCTCTGTTTGGACATACTCTACCTCTGCTGTCCCGTCTTTGATGCAGTCACGAATGAAGTGGTACCTCGTCTGGATGTGTTTACTACGATCATGAAACACCGGATTTTTGCTGAGGGAGATTGCCGATTTGTTGTCGATACGCAGCTTTGCACATCCGATATCGTCGCCCTTCATGTCCGCTAGCAGCCGTGCGAGCCAGACGCCTTAGCAGGCGGCAGTGGTCGCTGCGACGTACTCGGCTTCGCAGGATGACAGTGCCACCACCTTCTGCTTCTGTGATTGCCAACTGATGACACTGTTGCTGAGGAAGAATAGTACGCCTGTCGTGCTCTTGCGGTCGTCAACATCCCGGCCATGTCGCTATCGCAGTATCCGACCAGCCGGGGCTCCTCTGCACTTCGTCCGTAGCGGCAGCCGTAACCCCGCGTACCAGCAACGTACCGGAGTATGTGTTTGACCGCCGCGAGGTGCTCAGTCGTTGGCTTCTCCATGAAGCGGCTCACATACCCGACTGCAAATGACAAGTCCGGCCGGGTGTGCATAAGATACCACAAACTTCCCACTATGCTTCGGTACTACGTGGCATCTGCCGGCGGTACAGCACTATCCTTGCTGAGCTTCAGACGTGGCTCCATAGGCACATGGCAAGGGTTGCAGTCGCCCAAGCCACTCTTTTCTAGAATCTTGGCTGCGTACGCAGACTGATTCACTGTGATACCGTCTGCGTTCTGCTGCACCTGGATACCAAGGTAGAAGGAAACCAAACCGAGATCGCTCATCTTAAATGAGCTGCTCATCTCGCGCTTGAACTTGTCGATCTCACCCGCATCATCTCCCGTGATGATGAGATCATCGACGTAGACACCCACGAGCAACCTTGCCTCCCCATGACCACGCACGTAGATGGCGTGCTCCGAGGGACTCCGGTTGAATCTGAGTGTGGACATGCACTTGTCCGGCTTCGTGTTCCAGGCCCTCGGTGCTTGCTTCAGGCCGTAGAGTGCCTTGTGTAGGCGAAAAACTTTCTGCTCCTCGTCGACGGCTGCAAAACCGGGAGGCTGCGTGACGTAGACCTCATCGTCGAGCTCGCCGTTCAAGAATGCTGTTTTCACATCCATGTGATGGACAGCCCAACCAGCGTCACCAGCAAGCGCTAGTAGTAGCCTGACTGATTCGAGTCTGGCTACTGGTGCAAAAACCTCATCGTAGTCGATCCCGTGCCTCTGCACGTACCCCTTCGCGACGAGCCGGGCCTTATGCTTTACGACGACGCCATGCTCATCCTTCTTCGCCTTGTACACCCATTTGAGTCCAATAGGGCGGTGACCAGCGGGCAAGTCCACGAGCCGCCAGGTGTTGTTCTCCTCAATGGATGCGAGTTCATCCAGCATCGCTTGGCGCCAGCACTCGTGTTTCTCTGCTTCTGAAAAACAGAGGGTTCGTCGTCCATGGCGAGGAGGAGGTCCTCGGAGTCGTGGTCGTGCACTGACTCAGCTTCGTAGATGTCTTGCAGAGCGGTATCGACACGGCGGTTCGTCTGGCGGATCGGGCGTCGCTCCTGACGGCGGTGAGACGAATCGGATTGGAGCCGCACCCGTCGTCTCAGGCGTTGAAACCGTAGGTGTCGTCGCGACTGATGTCGCGGTAGTACGAGCGGGCGTCACGGCCGGTGGTGTAGACGCGTGACCGGTTCCCGCCTGCTCGGGTAGAGGCAGTGTCTGCGTCGATACGGGTGTGGCTACGCCCACAGACTCTGGCGATGGACCTCCGTTCTTGGCCGAATCGAACGTGCCGGGAATGAGCCCGTGGGGGAATTCAACAGTGAATGCCTCGCCGATCCCGACGAGGCTGGCGTTGATGTCGGTGCGTGTCCAGTCCCACTGCCCCGCCTCGTCAAAGATGATGTCGCGGGTGACATACAAGCGACGTCCGACTGGATCGTAGGCCCTGTAAGCCTTGGTCCCCGCCTCATAGCCAACAAACACCATTCGCTTGCTCCGGTCGTCAAGCTTCTTCAAATTTGGCTGCACCATCTTCACATGAGCGATGCAACCGAAAATACGTAAGAAGCTTACATTTGGTCGCTTATCATGCCACGCCTCATATGGCGTCTTTCCCTTCACTGTGGCTGTTGGCGCCATGTTCAGCAGGTACACCGCCGTGGTCACCGTCTCGCCCCAGAATGCTGCCGGCATACTCTTCGTCTTAAGCAAGCTTCGGGCCATAGCCACCACAGTCTGGTTCCGGCGCTCGACGATGCCGTTTTGCTGAGGCGAGTAAGGCGCGGTGAGGTGGCGCTTGATGCCGTGGCGCTCGCAGTAGTCGTTGAAATCGTTCGACGTGAACTCTCCGCCACGGTCTGTGCGTAGTACACGGAGCTTTTACTTGGACTCGACCTCCGCCGCAACCTGAATGCGTTTGATCGCCTCGCTCGCCTCGTCCTTGGATCTCAGCAGCTTGATCCACATGATCCTGCTGTAGTCGTCGACGAGGAAAGTAGCGCTTTCCGCCAGGTGTCGTCGGTGAGATGGGACCGCACAAGTCCGCGTGCACCAGGTCGAGGGGTTCGCTGGCGCGGTAGTTGGCGTGATGGGGGAATGATGTGTGTCGCTGCTTCCCGGCCAGACAGCTGTCGCACAACTGATCGACGTGATCAATCTGCGGAAGGCCGTCCACCACGTTTCCGCTACTCAGACGACGAAGGGCGTCGAAGTATAGATGGCCGTAGCGCGCATGCCAGCGCCACGCCATGTCCGAGCATTGTGCCGTGAGGCACACCGGCTGTGCGATCCACAATGGAAGAATATAGAGATTTGAAGTGCGTGATACCTTAGCCAGGAGGCGATGCTGTTTGTCGCGGATTCGAAGCATTCTATCCTCGATTAGCGTGGAGCAGTCGGTCTCGTCCAATTGCCCGATGCTGATGTTCTGCTGCGCAACCGGAGAATGTAGTAGACGTTGGTGAGAGCTCGATGTTTCTTCCTTGGCCCGTAAACACCACCGTGCCCCTGCCTTGGATGTCAACGACAGAGCCGTCGCCAAATTTAACGCTGCTCCGCACACCGGTGTCGAGCTCGGAGAAGACTGCTGCCCGCACGTCCGTCATGTGGTTAGACGCTCCCGTGTCGCAGTACCAGGTCACATTATCGGTGTCCTCCCGCTACCCAAGCTTTACCATGGCGCACTCCTCGTTGAGCATCACCTGCTCGTTTGCCTCGGCATGGGTGTCGAGTGACTCGGCGATTGTGCACACCTGCGCCATCAGAAGCGCCGGTTCCTCCTCCTCCACTTGCACCAAAAGGGCCTCGTCCTTCTTCTCCTTGCGGCATTCGCGAGCCCAGTGGCCCAGTTTGCCGCAATAACGGCACTTATCGTCGCAGGTTGCACCGGAGCCGCTCCTTTCGCCGCTCGGCTTGGGATCGCGCGCTCCCGAGTCCCTCTCCGGGATGCGCCACTTCTTCTTGTCGCTGTTTCCAGTACCACTGCTGGACGAGCCGCCTTTCTGCTGATTCTTGCGAGCAGCCCAGTCCTCCTCGGTAAGCAGTAGCTTGCCGTCCGAGGCGTTGCCATTCTCGATCTCATCCCTGATCTCCGCTGCCTTAAGCCTCCCCGTTAGTTCCTCAATGGTGAGCACATCGAGATCCAAGAGGGTCTCGATAGCCAGGGCGGTCTGGCTGTATTTCTTAGGAACCGCCGCCAGCATCTTGAGGACGAGCTTGTCCTCGGAGATCGTGTCGCCGAGTGCGGCGAGAGCACTCGACAGGGTAGTGAGATGCATTGCAAAGGAGTCCACGCCCTCACCGTCCCGAAATGCCAGCCGATCGTACTCTTTACGCAGCGACTGCGCCTTTGCTTTCCTGACGCGATTGTTGCCGACGTGCACCGTCTTCAGAGACTGCCATGCCTCCCGTGCCGTTGCCTTGATCGCCAGTGATGTGATCATCGCTGGCGGAACAGCACGTAGTAGAGCCTTCATCGCTTTCCTATCTAGCTCCCGCTCCGTCGTTTCGGTGTACACCGCCGCCCAGAGACCTCTTGCCTCCATCATACACTGCATCACCAGGGCCCATTCATCGTAGTTTGCACGCGTGAGTTGCAGATACTGCGTCCCGCCGGACTTCTGAAACACCTTCGGGATCACTAGGGTGCCTGCCACGCTCGAGCCGCTCGCTGGACTCGACGCCGACCCTGATGGAGGTGTGGTGGATCACTGCTTGTATTAGTCGACATGGCTCTGATACCAACTGTTACCACAGGAAGATGGATCTAGGAAGCTCACAGAGAAAGAAAGAGACGAAGGCTTCAATTGTTCAGATATTATTCAGAATAATGATAGCCTTTAAAAAGGCATTACAATGAGGCTTTCGTGGTTGTATTGCTGAGCCTATTACGACTCCTTATTAATAGCTCAACCCAAAGGAATAGGGAAAAGAGCTGTGAAATAAAAATAAAGAAAGACCAAGTGTGTAACGTACAGGATTACATCCAACAGCCTGAACCTATATGTTGTCGCTTCATCCTGTTTAATAGGGGTGCCCACCATACTTGCTAGCTTCGTCAGCATACCGATACTCCAGAAATTGATCGGGAGTTCTGGAAAGTGGATCCAGATCGGGACTGAGTGCAAGACCTCCATCTCACATCTATAAGCCTGAGACCATGCCTTTATTATGATAAGGTGGCCATCAAAGGTCCATGGACCACCCTGCAGGACCCTCTCCATATCTTCCTTCATCGTAAAACGAACATAGTATAAGCCATTCTAGCGAGAGAAAAACTCGATAGTCCCCTTTGGTTGCCAGACTCGATTGGCATATGCACAAATCTGTCTGTAAAAAGGCTTGTTGCCTAGAACATATAGGACCACCGTGTTGCACTAATACTCAGCAGTCTCCATAAGATCCTCCTCCGTGAAAACTGCACAGACCCCGGATGCACTCCTCATCAGGGGAACAAATTGCATATGTCCATTGATCACAATGGAACTAGACCGGCAGCAGTCAGCCCATGATTTGCTAATCGCCTTCTCCGTTATAGGTTGTTTCCCTTTTTCTGCCATTGTAGCTCGGCGCATCCCCTCATTGGTTGCCCGTGCTTCGCCTGTCCTCTCCTAGAATTAAAACTAGGGTTAGCACTCCTGCCCGCCTCCATTGATTGGAGACCCGTCTGAGGACTTGCTCCAGCCCCTAATGGCAGCCGAGCACGCCTCTTCTCCATAGCGAACATCGGGCCTCTCATGCGTTCTCCTGGGAATCCCTGCCCTACGTGCCCTATAAGTACTTTGTGTGATCCCGTCTGTGCTTTGCCGCTTTGTCGACGACAAACCGTCGTCCATCCTCCCCCATCCGCTATGCCCTCTGACGGATGAGAGCCACCGCGGCATCATCAGGTGGCTGTCATCCAGGGTCCCAGCATAGCGCCTCCTCCCTAACCCAATTTGCCGTTCGCCACTATATATATATATATTAAAAAAAAAATATAATATATATATAAGAAGGTAATTCCATTTATAAAGAAAAGGTAAAATCGATGCTCATGATTAGAGACATCTTACATTCATCATCATAACATCTCTATCTATATTATGAATAATACCAATACAAGAGATACTCCGACCCTCGAAAATACGATCATTTCGTTCCTTCCATAAGTGCCAAACCGTAGCTGCAATCCTGAGTCTGGCTTCCAAGTACCATCCTCGACCTTGTTGTCTTCCCTGCATAATCTCTCCAATAATATTTGTAATATCCCGCTCGTTAACTATCTCGAGACCCAATTTATCTTTCTGATGATGCCATATACTGCTCGATACAGGACATTGTAAAAATAAATGTTGACTCCTCTCATTTTGTTGATGGCATAGAACACAGTGGAGACTGTTCACCGTCACACCAAATCAATGTAGTCTACCCAAAGTTAGTGACCTTCCTGTTAAGAGTTTATACATACATTATTGCATATTCTTCGCAGCACTTTTGACCATATTGTTGGGAAAGAAGCGCGAAAACCTTTCCCCAAACCGGAGAGTACCTGCGAGAGGACCGAGCAAACAACGCACGAACCCAAAAACAACCACACAAAAACAATCACGCAGACACAGAGAATTTTTGACGTGGAAACCCTTGCGGGAAAAACTACGGAACGATCGGAGTCCAACCCTGAGAAGCCTCCACTAATGGAATAGAAGAATTACACCCTCTACAAACTCCTCCAGATCCAAATCGGATCTCCACAACACTCAGAGACAAAAACAATGATCACAAGGCTACGAAGAACGAGAACGACGTAGAGATTACCCGAAACACGATCTCCTTCGAAAACGACCTTCGATCCTCCGTCTTCTTCTCCGAAGTTGCAATGGCACTCTTGCCTCCTTCTCTCTCAAACTTGTGTTGTCCAATGCGATAATGCGATAATGAATTAGGGTTGAGAAAACTCAATATCTCCCTAATCCCGCAACCAACCTGGACCGTTGGATTAAATCCAATAATGAAAACTCATCCTGAAATCCGCTTCAGCCCCCGATACACAGAGTTCGGCCAGAACTCTGTGTGGGACAACCAGCACCTACTGGCCAAACCCTGGAACGGCCAGATCGAGTTCGGCCCGAACTCGCCATGGGACCGAGTTCGGCCCGAACTCGGATCCCCTGCTTCCAGCAGCTCCAGCAGCAACAGCCGCAGCTCCACGTCTACTTCCCGAGCTTCTCCGACATCGGACGGCGCTCGTCGCACTCCGGGATCTTCTCCACATAGGTTGGGAACCCCACCCACTCCAACAAATCTCCCCCTTCACAACTATGGGGAGGACGTCGTCATCCCGACGATCTGCCTGCAGTACTCAACTTCCCCCTTGGTAGAATCTTCGTGAACATATCAGCTCCGTTGTCATCTGTATGCACCTTCTCAAGCTCCGCGTCCTTCTTCTCAACCACATCCCGTATCCAATGATACCGAGTCTCGATGTGCTTGGACCGGCTATGAAACGTCTGATTCTTCACAAGATGGATAGCACTCTGACTGTCGCAAAGCAAAGTATACTGCTCTTGCTTCAGTCCCATTTCCTGCAACAGCTTCTTCATCCACAACAGCTCCTTGCAAGCCTCCGTTGCCACAATGTATTCCGTCTCCGTCGTCGACAAGGCAACACACTTCTGCAACCGCGACTGCCACGACACTGCTCCTCCCGCAAACATCATCACGTAGCCTGAAGTCGATCGCCTCGTGTCTACATCTCCAGCCATATCAGCGTCGGTATACCCAACCAGCTTCGGCTCATCACCACCAAAGGAAAGTCTCCAATCAGCAGTGCCCTGAAGATATCGTAGAATCCACTTGACCGCACTCCAATGTACCCTTCCAGGATTTGAAAGATACCTGCTTACCGTACCAACTGCATGAGCAATATCTGGCCTCGTACACACCATAGCATATAAGGCTTCCCACAGCTGAAGCATATGGAACCCGCTCCATATTTTCCTTTTCGTCCTCGGTAGATGGACACTGCTCCTCAGTGAACTTAAAGTGAGCCGCGAGGGGGAACTCACTTTCTTCGACCCGTCCATCCCGAAACGCTGAAGTACCCGGTGAATGTACTTCTTTTGGGACAAGTGTAGCAGCTTGGACTCTCTCTCTCGGCTGATCTCCATCCCAAGAATAGTCTTCGCTGTGCCCAAATCCTTCATAGAGAAGGCCGCGCCCAGCTGGCGCTTCAACTCCGCTATCCTAGTGGCATTCCGACCCACTAATAGCATATCATCAACATAGAGCAACAAAATGATGAAATCATCATCGACAAAATATCTCACAAATGCACAATGGTCCGACGTCGTCCGTGCATAACCATGCTCCCCCATAAACGACTCGAACTTTCTGTACCACTGCCTCGGAGCCTGCTTCAGACCATACAAGCTCTTCCTCAACCGGCAGACCAAATGTGACTTGCCCTTCTCACAGAATCCCTCCGACTGCTCCATGTATAACTCCTCCTCAAGATCACCGTGGAGGAACGCCGTCTTCACGTCTATCTGCTCGACCTCCAAGTCGAAACTGGCTGCTAATGCTAGCACCACCCGAGTAGACGAATGCTTGACGACAGGCGAAAAGATTTCATCATAATCCACGCCTTTCCGCTGACCGTAGCCCTTGACTACCAGCCTCGCTTTGTATCGAGGGCGAGTAGCATCATCCGTCTGCTTCACTCTGAACACCCATCGATTCTTCAAAGCCTTCTTGCCCTTTGGCAACCGCACCAGATCATAAGTGGAATTGGTTTGCAAGGAACTCATCTCCTCCTGCATAGCCACCATCCACTCCTGCCTGTGTTCGTCTTCCATAGCCTCTGCGAAACTTTCGGGCTCTCCCCCGTCAGTCAGTAGCACATACTCATCCGGCGAGTATCTCGTAGATGGTCGACGATCCCTGTTGCTCCTTCTCAGTGGAGCCACTAGTGCTGGCTGTATACCGACAGCCTTCTCCCCTTCAGGAACTGCCTCTCCGGCATGCTCATCCTCCTGAGGGACACCCTGACCACCATCAGCAGGCTGATGATCAAGGTTGGGAGCAACTCCATGTACCGGCTCCCCCATAACTGGATCCTCTGCGATGTCCTCTGGAAACTGCTCGAAGCGAAATGACTCTAACTCAGGCAATTCCTCAGCCTCAGAAGGCGTCTCGGAATCCTGAGTGTTGGTCATGGTCTGATCCTCGACGAACACCACGTCCCCGCTTCTGTAGAGCTTTCCTTCCACTGGGTCGTAGAGTCTATAGCCAAACTCATCCCGACCGTAGCCGACAAAGACGCATCGCCTCGTCTTCGGCTCAAGTTTGGTCCTCTCATCCTTCGATACATGCACGAAGGCTTTACAACCAAACGCCCGCAGGTGACTGTATGACGGCTCCTTGCCGTACCATACTTTGTCAGGCACAGCACCCTGCAAAGGAGCACTAGGAGACAAATTAATAATATAGCAGCTTTGAGAAGAGCCTCACCCCAATAACTGCCCGGCAAGTTTGCTTCTGACAGCAAACACCGCACCCTCTCCATCAGTGTCCTGTTCATGCGCTCCGCTACACCATTGAGCTGAGGTGTCTTTGGCGGAGTCTTCTGGTGTCGTATCCCTTGCTCTCTGCAATACGCATCAAAGGGACCGATGTATTCGCCGCCATTGTCGGACCGAACACACAACAACTTCTTGCCCGTCTCCCTTTCAACGGAGGCCTGAAACTCCTTGAAAGTAGGCAGCACCTGATCCTTGGTCTTTAAGGCATAGACCCAAACCTTCCTGGAACAGTCATCAATAAAAGTCACAAAGTAAGCACCACCAAGAGATTTTACCTTCATAGGACCGCAGACATCCGAGTGAATCAACTCGAGCAACGCCGGCTTCCTCGAACTTGGGTGACTCTGGAAAGACACCCTATTTTGCTTCCCAGCCAAACAGTGCGTGTATTTCTCCAACTTTGTAGACTTGAGCCCCGGAATCACTTTCCTGTTCACCAAGTAGCTCATCCCCTTCTCGCTGATATGGCCGAGCCGTCTGTGCCACAACTCGGTAGACGCTCACTGACTGCGTTCACCTCCTGTGCCCCCTCTGCGCTCCCCTCCATATAGTAGAGACCGGACTTCTTGCTTCCTCTGGCAATCACCATCGAACCTCTGGAAAGCTTCCACTGACTATTTCCGAAGAGACTGAAGAATCCCTCGTCATCCAACCTTCCAACCGACACCAGGTTGAAACGGATATCAGGGACATGACGAACATCCTTGAGAACAAGAACCGCACCCGTCTTCGTTCTCAAATGCACATCTCCAATGGCAACCGCCTTCGACACATCTCCGTTGCCCATCTTCAACACGCCACAGTCGCCTGTCGTGTAAGTGGCAAACAGTGCCCTATTGTGAGATACATGTGCTGAAGCCCCTGAGTCCACCAGCCAAGAATTGTCATCGCAGGCGAGGTTAGTAATGACCTCATCACCTACGACGATCACATCGCCTCCATGCACCGAGGCCGCCGCTGTAGTGTTCTCTTCTTGCTTCCCCTTGTCGCCCTTCTTCTCCTTCTTCCAAGAGAAACAATTCCGCTTGATATGGCCCTTCTTACCGCAATGGTAACACTCTGAGTCCTCGTACCGACCCTTGGACTTCCCCCTGCTCTTGTCTCTGCCACCACCTGGACTCCTGCTTTTGTCCCTTCCGCGGCTCTCTGAAACAAGTGCCTCTGAGTGGTGGGATGTGGATGAAGTGCCCTGAGAACGTCTTCGCATCTCTTCATTCAACACCCCGCTCTTGGCAAACTCCAAACTGACCACGCCCTCTGGAGCAGAAGCGATCATAGATACTCGTATGGTCTCCCACGAGTCTGGCAAGGTACACAGCAGCCACAGTCCCTGAACTTCGTCGTCGAACTTGACTCCCATAGAAGATAGCTGGTCAACCACGCCCTGGAAATCACTCAAGTGATCCGTAATAGACGCCCCATCCTTGTACCGCAGACCCATCATCGTTCGGATCAGGAACAACTTGTTTACCCGGTCTTCTTCGCATACAAGGATTCCAGCTTATCCCACAACGTCTTCGCGTGCTCAATATTGGCAACGTGGTTGTACATGTTCTCATCAACAAACTGCCGTATGTACCCACACACCTGTATGTGCTCGAACTTCCAGTCCTCCTCGGATTTATCACTGGGCCTCTCGGTTGCAAACACAGGTAGATGCAGCTTCTTGACAAATAGCAAATCCTTCATCTTGCTCCGCCAATAATGATAGTTTGTGCCATTAAGGTTCACCATGCGCACCGGCTTCGCGTCCATCTCTCTCTCTGGTTCCTCTGTCAACTCCTGACATCCTTTGAACCCAAAGCTCTGATACCACTCTGTTGGGAAAGAAGCGCGGAAACCTTTCCCCAAACCGGAGAGTACCTGCGAGAGGACCGAGCAAACAACGCACGAACCCAAAAACAACCACACAAAAACAATCACGCAGACACAGAGAAATTTTGACGTGGAAACCCTTGCGGGAAAAAACCACGGGACGATCGGAGTCCAACCCTGAGAAGCCTCCACTAATGGAATAGAAGAATTACACCCTCTACAAACTCCTCCCGATCCAAATCGGATCCCCACAACACTCAGAGACAAGAACAATGATCACAAGGCTAAGAAGAACGAGAACGACGAGTAGAGATTACCCGAAACACGATCTCCTTCGAAAACGACCTTCGATCCTCCGTCTTCTTCTCCGAAGTTGCAATGGCACTCTTGCCTCCTTCTCTCTCAAACTTGTGTTGTCCAATGCGATAATGCGATAATGAATTAGGGTTGAGAAAACTCAATATATCTCCCTAATCCCGCAACCAACCTGGACCGTTGGATTAAATCCAATGATGAAAACTCATCCTGAAATCCGCTTCAGCCCCCCGATACACAGAGTTCGGCCAGAACTCTGTGTGGGGCAACCAGCACCTACTGGCCAAACCCTGGAACAGCCAGACCGAGTTCGGCCCGAACTCGCCATGGGACCGAGTTCGGCCCGAACTCGGATCCCCTGCTTCCAGCAGCTCCAGCAGCAACAGCCGCAGCTCCACGTCTACTTCCCGAGCTTCTCCGACATCGGACGGCGCTCGTCGCACTCCGGGATCTTCTCCACATAGGTTGGGAACCCCACCCACTCCAACACATATGAACTCCGTATTATTGACTTTTGGATGTACCTCTATAAGAAGCTCGTATACTTTCATGTGCTTAAAACATCCACCCACTACACCAACCCATTGCCAATGATCTGCCTCGCACCCTGGGTCCACATAAGTCTTTTGAATAGCCTTACCGAACTGTCGGGCCACACCATGTCTTTCCGGTTACCAATCACCGTTGTACAATATACTACTGACCGGAACTCCTACCCGTGCTCTAGCCAGCACATACACCCCGCCTCTCTCCACCAAACTACCATGTTTTATCCGCGGATCGTACCATAAATCCGTTGAAGCTCTGTCCTTAATGACCCGCCCAAGGTGTAGTTTAATCTCCCTTCTGTTTTGTAGAATGGTTTTGAATGTAACTGATGCATTACTGCTATTATTTATCGCCCATAAGTTACCATCCTTTACATACTTATTATGCATACACTGAGCCCATAACGAGCTCCCTGATATAAATTTCCATGTCAGCCTCATCCCTGCTACTGCCCTCAGGGTTTGAAATGAACATAATCCCACTCCTCCTTCCTCCTTAGGCCGACACAGCATCTCCCACCGAATTGTGTGAATGCCCCCTCTCCATACAAAATTAGCACAAATATTTTCTATTTTCGAATGGTTTTGTTGATAACATTATAGCATGGAGCCAGTATACAGCTATCCCCATTATCACCGACCTGGTCAGTTCGATCCAGCCTCCAAATGACAAGTTCTATGCGTACCACTCCTCCGTACGTCACTGGACATAGTATATCATACTCTGACAATTGGCATCCCTAGCATAATTGATACATAAGGGGATGCCCAAATATTTAACGGGAAACTCACCCCTCGATATACCAAGAATTTGAGCACATTCCGCTGGATTTGGACAATGTAAGTTAAAATATATGCAACTTTTATTATGATTTAACAGTAGGCCAGATAGCTCACCAAATTGTCGCGAAAGCAAATCCAGCTCTTCCAATCCTTTCTTCGATGGTTCCAAGAACACGAGTAAGTTGTCAGCATATATGAGATGCGAGACAATCGGCATCACCCACTTTTGTATTGGTACGATCCGCATCTGTGTCGCCGTCATCTCCATGAATAGAAGAAATACTCATAATAATGGTAAACAAATGCGGAGATAGAGGATCTCCCTGTCTAATCCATCGATTGCTCTTGAAGAACCTGCAAGGAACCCCCTTCATGAGAATAGAAAAGGTTTGCGTTGATATACATTCGCGAACCATGTCAACCCATGCAGCATTAAATCCCATTGCGAGCACGATGTGACAGATGAACTCCCTATTAACCAAATCATATGCCTTCCGAAGATCCAGCTTCAAGCAAGCTCGCTTTCTGCTAGGTTTATTAAAATGTCGGACTAGCTCGTGCGCCAGCAGGCAGTTACCGGATATGGATCTGCCTTTTATAAAGGCAGCTTGATTCATTGAAATTAACCCCTGCTTTACTATCTCCATTCGCCTGCATATTAGATGAGTAATTAATTTATACAAAAAATTGCAGCATGAAATTGGTCGGTAGTCGATGAGTAACATCGCGCCCTCTTTCTTTGGAATGAGGGTTAGAAAGGTATGGCTCATCTCCTTTAAGAGACGACGATTCTGAAAGAAATCTCGCACCATATCCAGTACTTTGTATTTGGTGTCATCCCAATGTACTTTAAAAAACATACTACTAAATCCGTACGGGCCCGGAGCCTTATCTGGTCGGGTCTGCTTTTTTGACAATCTTATCAAGCTCTGCCATCTCCACTGTCGCTTGCGTCATATTATGCACTTCATCACTTGATTGCTCTTCCGCCAGCATCTTCTTATGGAGCGCCATGTTCCATCTCTTTAAGTCAGCCTTAACGAGCTTTAGTTTGTTAACCAATCTGAACTTGATGTTACCTCTGATGACCGCCCAAAGACTTTTTTGGACAGCCGCTTGGTACCCTTCCATATGACTCCATTTATTATTATACCGGATTGGACGTATGCGGGAACGGCTCGGAGACAAGAGATCTACGCTTAACGACGAGTGATCACTTATCTCCGCCGCGAGCCCCACCACCTTCTGATCCGGGAAAAGGCGAAACCACTCCTAGTTACCCAACGCCCTGTCCAACTGGCATGCCACCCTTCTTCTAGCCGTCTTATTGTTCCAAGTCCAGATGTGAGTTCGCTATAGTTGTTGCATACCTGATTGAAGAAGGAACGTATGAAACTCCTAAAATATAGCGTCTCGCACCTCCCTCCCCCTTACTTTCTTATGTCAAAGAGCATCACATTGAAATCTCCATAAGTATTAATGACAATTTGTATTGTATTGTAGCTAGTGTACTCATCTGTATAATCTCCTTCCGTTGATCACACCTTCTCTTCATTTCATTGTGTCTGTAAAATGCCTCATAAAGGATTTGCACCCCACCTTTATTTCGAAACAGAATAACAACCAACTGCTCCGAGACATGAACAACTATTTCATCCCAATACCTACTATCCCACCGTACCCAAATACGAGCCATGTTACAAATCGACAGATTGTTCACCTGCTCCCAGTGCATTGGGGTCCGACGACTTAACATCCTATCTGTCTTGATCTTAGTCTCCAACAAGACGCAAATATTAAAGTTGCCTTTTCTCATGACATCATTAATTTCTTTCCATCGTCCTAGCGAGTATGCACCGCGTGCATTCCTTCATTAGTATTATAATTTTGAACTGCCAACCTACCCTCCTCCTCCCTGCTATCTACCTCTGCACCAACGAATGTCGCTCCTCCCTTGTCCCTTGATCCCTCTATACGCATACCACCTTCTTGTCGTTCCTCGCCCAAATCATCACCCAACTTGCACTCTTTTGGGGGATGCCCAAATTGTCTACATTGTGAACACACTTGCGGCACCCACTCATGCTCAACTTACTGCGTGAATACATCGCCTGATGGAACTTCATATTCGGTTTGGGATGGGAGATCTCTTCCAACATCAATTTCCACAAACACCCCGGCAAATCACATCACTGTACGTGATGTGGTTCTCTCATCAGCTTTAATCGGTCGCCCTACCAAACTATCAAGTTTCATCATCATTGGACCACTCCAGCAAAGGAGCGGGAGCTCGGGAAACCTAATCCAGATCGGAACCGAATGCAAAATCTCCCTTTCACATCTTATTTCCAGCATCCATGTCTTCATCATTATGAGCCTTACGTCATACGTCTAAGGCCAGTCTTGTATGACCCGCTCCATATCCTCATACAAGTCGAACCGAACAAAGTAAAACTCATTGCTATGCGAGAAGGAATCCATATTGGCTTTTGGATGCCATACACGCTCGGCATAAGCCTTTATGTGGGAATAAAATGGTCTGTTGCCTAACACGTACAGTATAATTCTATTATTCCAATATTCCCTGGTCTCCACACGATCTTCCTCCAAGAAGTAAGCTCGCACACCATTGGCCACCTGCCTTGGTTCCACAAAATGCATCCTTCCCTGTCTAGTTGGTGCTTCTGTGCGAACAAAGTTCGCACATGATCTTCCAATGGTTAAGATTAGATGACTTAAAGCACATCCAACGGTGCAAATAAGGGAGATGCATGGGGATGCAAAAATTGTGGGGATGCCTATCCTTCCTATATATATATATAGATATATATTATATATATATAGATATATATATATATATATATATATATATATATATATATATATGAGGAAGGATCAAGATCCCCACACTTTTGCATCCCCTGCATCCCCCTTATTTGCACCGTTGGATGGTGCTTTAAGTCATCTAATCTTAACCGCTGATTTACCAATGGTTAAGATTAGATGACTTAAAGCACATCCAACGGTGCAAATAAGGGGGATGCATGGGGATGCAAAAATTGTGGGGATGCCTATCCTTCCTCTCTCTCTCTCTATATATATATATATTATATATATATATATATTTCAAGATCCTTAATTCTATGGACCAAACGTGGCTCTAGGGTTCTGTTGCTGGGCTAGAAGCTTCAAGTTGGCTGGCATTCCTTGATTTGTTTTTCTTTTTGTTCTTTCCTAAACTAATCCTTGAAGTTCCTGTTTGATGACTCGTTCAAATATATATATAATTATATATATATATATTATATAATATATAATTGGAAGATAATTAGTTCATGGAATCGCTCCTGCTGGGATTCGAACTCCTACTGAGATTTACGTACCATCTCGTGCCACATCAAGCTATGTTCTGCAGTTGCCCGACCTTTAATGAAAGCCTCATGATTCTTGGAGATAAGACCTTGCATCACACCTTCTATACGATGACACATAAGATGTGTGATAATCTTGTAAAGCTAGTTGCAGCAAGATATGGGCCGAAAGTCCGTCAATGCTGAGGCTCCCTTCTTTTTCGGCACGAGTGTCAGAAAGGTGTGATTGAGTTCCTGTAAAAGTCTGTGGTGCGTAAAGAAGTCGCCAATAATTTCCACCACCGAATCCTTGAGCTCAGTCTAGTGGAGCTTGTAGAATTTACTAAGAAACCCATTCAGGCCCGGACTGGATTTGGTAATAGCATATTTATGGAGTCCAGTCTGAATTTGGTAATAGCATATTTATGGAGTCCAAATCTGATTAAATATTTGATTTAACTGATTTGGATGTCCATAATTAGTGCTGGGCTATTTTAGATATAATAGGATTCTTATTTGAGGGTTTCATATTTAAGAGATCCCATTATAATCAAAAATAGGATGTTGATGGGCTATTTAGGTATAGTAGGATTCTTATCTGAGGGCTTCCTATAAGAAATTCCATTATAACCTAAAATAGGTTTTTCTCATCATATATATATGGGGTGAGGGTGGAGGCACAAAGCACAGCACAAAAGTGGAGATTCACAAAAGTGGAGATTCAAGGTGCTCGTCCACAGGAAATATAAGTGCACTTTGCTCTTAGGACTTCGTCATCCAAGACAAAAGGAAGAAGAGATCTAATAGAGAGGTCATCAACTTCGGTTAGGGAGATTGTTATGGGTTGGTGAGCGATTTCAATTGTAATCTTTCTTTTCTTCTTGAGTATGGTGAGGGGGTTGAACCTGTTAGGGTGTCACGATTCGATCCCAAATTGTTGGGTCGAATCGGATCATGTCCAGCCTGCACCGTTGTGAGACGGCGGCAGTAAGTTATTTCCACTTGCAGGTAATCTCAACAATAACTAAATATTTGACACAACTTTAATATTTCGAATATTTAAAAACTTTAATTTTTTCAACACAGAAAGATACAACTGATAATAAGATACAGAAATAAGATTGCAACTCCAACACAAAGAAAACTAAAAATAAACCACAACTATCTAGATAGTGTAACCCCGACCCGCAAGATGCCTTATGATGGATGTTGGTTCGATGAAGCCTTGTTGGACTTGGGATTATGCGAAGGATCGCTTGGAAGACTATGCGATCGAGGCAGGAATCATCCTATGAATGTGAGTAGTGTTGAACCCTTCTAAGATCCTTTAGCTTCACGCTTAAAATAAAGGATAGTGTGCTATGTTTCTTATTGTGTTGTTCAATAACACCTTGCATGGAATTCGAAAAAGATAATGAAAGATAATAATCACCTGAACGTAAACTGTTGTGGCTAAGTGAATTGTATACTTGTACGATGTTGCGATGAATTGCATGACAGGTGAAGGCAAAGTCCCAAATACTTGGGCAGTGAGTATATCGAGCTTTGGCTCAATGAATAGATGACATAACAGATGTTAAGACCCAAGAACTGGGCAGTGAGTATGCTTGAATTGCATTCGAATGAATGAATGCTAAACAGATGCTAAGTCCCAGGAATTGGACGGTGAGTACACTGAGTTAGTTGGAAAGATGTTTAGTATCAAAGATGTGGCATAAGGATTGGGTAACAACATTCTATTATCCTGTCGCCGATGTAGAATGTTGATTACGCCAAGACCCTGGATTGGGCAGATGATAATGTGAGCATTGGCTCAAGGCAAGATGGCTAGATGGCAAGTTGGCAATACGAATGAGAATGATAGTTTTGCTTAGTCTTTCTTATCATGCATTATATGTTTTCTTCTTAGATAAGTTGCATATAGTTGCATGGTCATGGACAACTTGTCGACAAGATGGTTTCTCGAACGGTATTCCTGGGCCATGGAACCCGGTTCGTCCTAGGGGAAACCAATGCTGAAGTAGTAGCAGTGCTGAAGTAGTAGCACGGTATACAGGACTTGCCGTG
>JANAVB010032743.1:0-20429 GCA_029216955.1 Iris pallida
ACTTGGCTAGACTAGGATTGACCTAGTTAACTAAAGTGTTGACCACGGTTGACCCAAGTTTGACTTTGACCTAGTTTGACCTAGAAATCATGTAGATTGTATTGTATGTTCTAATTTTCCATTCTGGACATGTCATAACCTATATTCCTCAGTTTAGGACGTTGTGACTCTGTTGCAGACATCTGATATTACACTACTCTTTTTAGAGTATCATGTGAGTATATTCTCTGATAGTTCTCTCATTTATTTGTCAATTACTGTACATCAGTTCTAGTTAGTTGTATGTAATTTTCTGTTACAACACGTATGGATATTTCTGGATTCATGTATGCGACACACATACCCTATTATCTGGCCTCTATTACTGGTATCATCATGTCTGGCTTCTATTACTGGAATCACCTACTAGAATCACCTGGAATTACTTGCTGGTATCATCATGTTTGGCTAGACTCATCTCGATTCTCGTGTTGTATTCTGAATTCACTTGTACTTGCTGGGAGGGTAAATACTTGAGTAAGACATGTAGACATACCCTAATTCTGGAATCACCCCACATGTTGGAATCAAACTGGAATGATATCCATCTCACACCCGGCCGAGTGTGTGGTGTGCCGGATTACCTATAGCCGTTTACATGTCGATCTCGGTATTTTAAAACACACTGTTAGAGTATAGTCTGGACTCACCCTGGAATCTTTGATCACTGACTGAAATCATCTTATACTGGACTCATCTTGTACTGGAATCACCTGGTATCAAATTCATGTTGTCTGGACTTACTTGGGTTTTACACTTGTTTATATTTACTGTCTGGACTTATATCATGTTACTCTAGTTCAGCTAGTTTCTATTTACAGTCTTTATTGCCATAATTCTTCTCTTGTTTTAGTTACCTTACTTCCTTGTACTTTATCTGTCTCTCTATACCATCACCTAAAAATAAATGGCCATATTCATCAATACAACTGTCTATAACTGCTTTATAGTTCTCTGTCATTTATTTAGGTTTTCTAGATGAGACGTGCTCGTTCCTGTCCTGACTGGACCTGTTGAAATTTTACAGACGATTGCCCTACGGACACTTGCCCTACCTACTATGGACCAGGGGATGGTTTAGCTACCTTTGGCCTCGACACTCAGAGTGATTGGGAGACTAGCTAGTTGACTTGGTTTAGTTTTCATGTTATAGAACTTGAATTGTAAATAACTTGAGATATGAGTTTGTATTTGAGTTTGTTGAGATATTATTATTTAGTAGTTGATATCTGTTGTTATTATTTAGTCTTAGTTATAAACTTCTATGTTATTATATCGTGCTTAGACTGTGATTGAGATTTTATTATATTTATACTTGTCCTCCGTTCGGAGTTGAGATTTGACAATTACATTATATAATTGCGTGAGTTGTTGGTTAGATAGTGACCTAGAACAGCGTTCTACTGCCGATACTGTGGCGTAGACTGGACGCTGTTATGTACTCGTACCCTCACAGTGGGTGCAGGTCGTGACACGTACAACTGTTCGAACACCCAATGGCAATACACCATTCTCTCTGTTTTATGGAAGCGAGGCAGTGGTTCCCCTGGAGATCAAGATCCCGTCTCTACGGGTAGCCATCACCAACCAGCTGACTGACGAAGACAATCAACGTCGACGTCTACAGGAGTTAGAGGCGTTGGATAAAAATGTCTGCTAGCTCAGCAACGAATCAAGCTTTACCAAGCTCAGATTTTCGGGGCCTTCAACAAAAAGGTCCAGGAAAGAATATTCCAAGTGGGTGACAGTTCGAAGACCGATAGTAATGACTCACAAGATAGCTGGGAAGTTCGAACCCAACTGGGAAGGACCGTTCGCCATAGAGACGGTCTACTCCAATCGCGCCTACCGACTGGCCAAACCTAACGGGGACTTCCTAATGATGCCAATCAATGGTAAGTTTCTGAAGAAATACTATGTCTGAACATCAAATCAGCATAGGTTCCCACATCCCCTGTGGGTGTTCGTGAATTCTACTACTGAGTTCACCTTTTCCATAACTCCCCCAGTAGAAAACTTTTTACGTCCATACTACCTCTGAATTGTTATTCTACATCCTAATGAAGTTCACATATACCACGTGCATATTACCTCTGAGTAGTCGTCCCTTCCATGATAACCTTGTGTTGTCACAACTATCTAGAAAACCTTTCACGTCCATACTACCTCTGAATTGTTATTCTATACCCTAGAGAAGCTTGTGCCTACTATGTCGATAACACCTCTGAGTAGACATCTCTTCCATGACAATAACCCGTGATTGTCATAATTATCTATAGAACCTTTCACGTCCATACTACCTATGAATCGTTCTATACACCTGTAGAGTCTATCCTTGCCACGTCCATATTACCTTTAATTAAGGAAGATCCTACTATCAGATGCCTATTTTGGAAATAGGTGTATGACTGTATTGGTGTATTTTGAGGATTTTTAATTTCGGGTATTCTTAAAATTTTATTATTGTTTACTTGGAATGTGAGTTTATCCTCATTATTATTCTTTTATTTTTATTATTGTTATTGTTATTATTATTATTATTATTTTACCTACATCTACCCCTCCCCAAACCCTAACACTCTCTCTCTCTCTCCCCCCTCACTTTCACTTTTAGCCCCCCCCCAAATTCTTTCTCTGTACTCTCTCTCCTGATCCCTCTTTCTTTCCCCACTGGACCAGCCCGAGCTCCCCCTCTCTCCTCCCTCACTCTGATCTCTCTCTCTGCTCTCCCCACACTCACCCCCAGCCCCTCTCTCCTCCCTCTCGACCTCCTCTCCCTGGCTGCGGCCACCACCATCCCACCACTACAGTCGCCGCCACCACTTCAGCCACCATCCCACCATCGCAGTCGCCGCCACCACTTCAGCCACCATCGCGTCCATCTCCGGCCGCCTCCGCCACCCTCACCTGCGAGCGCCGCCTCCATCCTCGCCGTGGTCGCCCCACCTCCAACCGCGACCACCGCCTGCGCCACCATCTTCCATCACTGCCACCTTCATCCGCCACCCTCGCCGTGGTCGCCCCGCCTCCAGCCGTGACCACCGCCTGTGCCACCATCTCCCACCACTGCCACCTCCATCCGCCACCCTCGCCGTGGTCGCCCCCGTCTCCAGCTCCTCCACCGCAGGCCGGAGCTCCTCCTACAGCTGCTGTCCTCCCTCCGTCGGAGCCGTCGCGACATGGCCAGCCCCGGTGAGCCTCCTCCGGCTTCCTCTCCTTTCCCCTATGGACATCCTTCTCCGGTCCGGCGGACCGACCTGGCCGAGCCGCCTCACGCACGCTTGTGAGGTTCCTGAGCTCCCCTCTCTCTCTCTTTCTCGTTTTGTGTGCTGCCTCGTCGAGCGTGTCGTCTCGAGCAGCGAGCCCTCGTGCTCTGTGCGCTTCCTCGGGTTGCGTTCCCTGATGTACGTGCACCTCGATTTGTGTACGGCTTCGGTTTTTCGTGCCTCGGCCTTGGTGCCTATCTTGATTCTCGTGTCGCATCGATTCGCGTATGCACATCGATTTGTATGTCGCCTCGGGTTGCGTGCCGCATCGATTTACATGCTCCTTGGACTTTAGGTCGTCTCGATTTACGTGCTCGCCTTGACTTGCGTGTCGCGTGATCCGTGGACCATTCTGATATTCGTGATTTTCTCGATCTATATATACGTCTCGATTTACGTGCACGTATTTTCCGTTCGTCTCAATATTCGTGTTCCCTCGATTCTCGTGCACGTCTCGATATGCGTGCACATCTCGATTTGTGTGTCTCTATCGATCCACGTGCCTCAATTTTTGTGCCAGATCCCTGTACTACTTGCGGGACCCGTACGGTATAGCCTCCTGCCATCCTTCTTGCTCCCTTTTATTATTTTATTATTTAATTTTAATTATTTTTTATCGTATGTTTTGAGGACGTCGATGGACGTGCTAGCCTGGATCCCAATCGCCGAAGACTTGCTTACCTAGCCGAGCCCTTTAGGCAAGTATCCCTTGCTCATCGACGACTTTTGCCCTCTCTTCTGGATTTTATTGCATTTAATTAATTTATACTTGTAAATTGTATAACCATGATTAGTATAGCTTAGCAGTAGAACTGCTATGATGATAATTTAGGATAGCTTGGTCCGATACCGGGATAGACCGTATCGGACAACTCGGATGGGTCATCCACAGCTCCGAGGATACGAGCACGACTCACTTGTACGGATTGTCCCCGTATGCCCCGTGTCCGACTCGCGGTCGGGTAACGGCTTGGCGAACTATTCTTGTGGCTATGATTGCGCTTGGGTTAGAATTATAAACATGTGCTGTGATGCGCCCTGCGAGGCGATTATTTTATTATATTATGCATATTGGCTTGGCACCTAATATGCATCGTAGTGCTGCTGGAGGCCGGGACTTAGTGGTCTCGGGTTCGATTGGTTTCTAGTACGCATCGTAGTGCTGCTGGAGGCCGAGACTTAGTGTTCTCGGCTATCGATTTGTTCCCAGTACGCATCGTAGTGCTACTGGTAGCTAAGACTTAGTGTTCTCAGCCCACGATTCCGCGATTCTATGATTCTGCGGTGGGTTGCGCCGAGTGGTTTTAGCCCCAATTTGTAGGGTGCTCCCATCCAGATTATAAAGGGGACTCTGCCAAATTTTTCCAGAATTTCCAGTTGGGAATTTGGTTCGAAGGGTTAAGCAGAACCATTCCTTTGGTTTGCTGGACTGGATTCATACATGTTCGTCTTGGCATAGTTTACCTGATCCCATTACCTGCTAGGTAGACTCCCGACTAGATTAGTCGCCTAGCATCTAGACATGTCTTTTCCGTCGGATAGCGTAAGGAGAGGGATTCTACTCGGGAGACGGTCTGCAACCTTGGTCCTTGTTTGGTTTAAGGGTTGTAGATCTGCTCCAGAGTGGTTCATGCAATCCTTGCCATTTTTCGACGGCATTAATTAATAAACACTTGTACTCTGACCATTCATTCTAAGAGTTGTCCTAGTATAGCCAGATAGGGCTGACAATCGTCTTATGTATCGGAACTGTGATATTGGAAATATTTAGATTGCGTAGTATTTGAAGATTGATCAAGAATAATGTATCGGTAGACTCATTGGATTCCTGGAGTTGGATTATTGTGCGAATATTTTACGGAACGAGGATAATATCGAGGGTATTATTATATGATTTTTACTCGACTTTCCAAATGCCCAAAACCTAGTACCTCTGTGTATTTCGGTAGTTGGGGAACCTGGTTTGATTGCTATGTCTTGGTAGTTGAGGGGCTCATTTTCTAGTGGCTTGTGATCATTGACTTGGAGGATTCTTGTGAGCCAGAGGGCCTAGCATTGCTTATAGTGATTAGCTTGGTATTTGGTTATTGACATTCCTGACAGGATATTGATTCCATCGTAGAGGGGAGACTCTTGCTAGATTGATCTGGTGGATGGACCGACTTGATGATTGGAGCTGTAGGCTCCCATATAAGTTTGAGATGATATGGTGGTAGAGGTTCTGATCTTGTACTTGACCTGATATCCATGCCACGATGTGGGCAGATGACTTCTTGTGACTGACAGATTTGTCCTTGTCCCAGACCTGACTACTTGTATCCGTGCTATAAGTTCAGTTACCCTTTGAGGTACTGGCCCTGACCTTGCACTGCGGTGCCCCTTGTCTACTGGCACTTTGAGGTGCTACTTCCATGATTATATTGCATTGCGATGCCATCTTGATATTCTAGCTATATTATATGGTTACCTGCACGGGTATCTGGTAGTTGGCCTATAGTCTTAGCGTGGTTAGGATTGCTTGCTTGCTTGTTGCATAATACTAAGGATGGATCACAACTGGGACTATAGGTGCCGAGATTGATTCTTACTTAGCATTTTCGTACTGAGGTACGACACCTAGGAGGATGATCATATGACCACGGCATGTGATTCCGGATAAATGTATGGTTAATCTAGGCAACTTAAACTGGTAGAAGCATTGGGAGGGAACGGAATCCCGAGATCGTACATTACTAGCCTTATCCCGGACATTAGTCATGACCTGCAGGCTGGCCGCCACGGATATTGTTACCATTCGTACTAGTGGATGGCAATATCCAGCTACTTATGTACTATACATTATATACATGGCATGCTCGGCACGGTGGCCTTACGAGGGACCGGTGGTGACATACAGAGCCCGGTGGCCTTACGAGGGATCGGTGCTCTTCTTACATGCTATACTTGGCCTCGCTAGCCCCGCTGGGACGGCACGATCTGAGGATTCCCATACTTGCATTGTTGGGGTAACCCAACCTCCACATAGAAAGCCGTAGGCATTTTGAGTGGCCGCTTATTCATATAAATTGTATGACTTGCTGTTTGCTAAAGTTGGCTGGTGCGTAACGTTGTCCCGGCTCAGTATTTCATTCCCTTGTTCTTGTTTGATATAGGGGTAGATTACTGTCCCGATGACAGACTACGATCTCCAGTTAGCGATGCAGGCATTAGTGTATGTTAGGATGATTGTGATGATTGTTGAGTTACTTCTGGGAATAACTGAGGAACATGGACTATCGTGGTGCATGATCCAACCCATGTTCTTGTTTGATTGTTGGGTTGGTTATTGTGCTACGATAGGCTATCGATCGAGGTTACGACCAGGATACTTTAGTTATTGGATTGTTATCGCGCGTTGGTACCGCACGATCTTTTACCTTCTCTTATTGTTTATAGATGTCTTACTGTCATATTTTATCCTGCTGGCTTTGCTTCGCCCGTCCTTGAGCCTTCCTTTCTGGTACTTGCTACGGTTGGCCTGACCAACCCTGGATTGTTCCCAGATTGCCTGAGATCGACCCTGTAGATCTTCCAAACATGACTTGGGGGATGTGCTTCAGTTCTAGACCATACTAGGGACTGTGGAAAGGTATACTAGTCTACATTATTATTCTGTACTGTGGATTTTCTGATTATCATATGTGTATTCCCAGCTTTCCATATGATTATCTCTCTTGATGTTATTTCATTGTGATTTGTCTGTGGACATGAGATCGGATTTAGGCCATAGATTGATTGCATGCTAGGATACCCAGCAAGACTTGACAGCCGTCGTCGCCGTATAGTGTATTCGTACCTTATACGGTGTAGCTGGCCTACGTCTGTCCCCGTATTCTGGTACTGGGGCGTGACAAGGTTTTAGTAGTAGCCCATGTAGGTCTCATTTTGAGATATCGTTGGGTATCACATGATTATTGATCTCAGTCCATAATTCCTTGGGATTCTAACTTGCCTATACACTTGCCCTTCGCTCCCTTGAACCTGTGAACTGGTCCTCATCTCTACCTGGACCTATTTTGCTTTGTCCTATCTTATTTATTGTTATCTAACTCTGATCCTTGTTTAATAGATATGATCCTATAGTTGGTCATGTCGATCACCCTATTTGATGAGATGTTATCTTATCTCCATTATTTGGTTAATGATTATTTATCTTGGGTTCTGTACTCTCTACCGGTGTTTCGCCTTGGTTGATTTCTTGTTATCCCTTTCGTGCGTTGGCTTCGTGTTGACTTAGTATCATTATCGCCCTCTTCGAGCGTTGACTGGATTGCTGCGGAATGAAGATTTCATCTGGACTCTGAGATTGGATATTTCAGCATTTGTTGAGTGTCCAATGGGTATTCTTGTATCAATTTAGCTCCATTGATTCTGGACAGTTCCACAATCAATATTATTTGTTTTAAATATTATCTTGGTTATAGATATACTTTCTATACATTATATTTTGATGTGGATCCTTGGTTTGGAGTATTTTCCTACGGATATGGAGTATTTTCCTAGAAAAGCTATCTTGTGGTTAATATTGAAGATATTTTTGGATGTGTGTTACGATTCATCTGGATTTTAGATTTTGATTGTTTTCTAGGACTCTCATTACATTTTTAGAGATTTTGTGATTTTAGTGATACGGATATTTGGGTTATGGATTTGATTCGTTTTGGGTATTTGTTAAGAGTACCGGGTGACCCTAGTATACCATGACGGCGTGGTAACGAAAGTTGCAGCTGCTCGATTATAGTGTCATGGTGGATCTTTTGCAGCCATTGCGGATGGCGAGGCAAGGAATGACCATGGCACACATTTTTGGGATATTAGGAAACTACGGTCATCGGTTCGAGACATATATCATGTATTTTATGATTTATGAGAATTTTAGTGCAGTTGGGATTCTACATTTTTGGACATTGTTTTCGATATTTTGTACTTGTTCTGATTTATGGGGTTATTTCGTGCATGCGAGATTTTGCTTTTTTGAGATTGCTTCATTGTTTAGATTTACCTTACGAGTTGATTTATGTAGCCATATACTGTTTTCCTTGATGTTTTCATATTGGGATTTTATTCGTTTCTTATTGTATTACTTGATTTCTGTAAGGTGGGTAGAGTTTTTCATGGCAGATATATATGTACTAGTTTTGAAAATCCTATTTTGATAATTTTGAAATTTCGAGGACGAAATTTGTGTAAGGTGGGTAGGATGTCAGATCCATATTTTGGAAATAGGTATATGACTGTATTGGTGTATTTTGAGGATTTTTAATTTCAGGTATTCTTAAAATTTTATTATTTTTTACTTGGAATGTGAGTTTATCCTCATTATTATTCTTTTATTTTTATTATTGTAATTGTTATTATTATTATTATTATTTACCTATATCTACCCCTCCCCAAACCCAAACACTCTCTTTCTTCCCCCTCACTTTCACTCTCAGTCGCCCCCCAAAATTCTCTCTCTGTACTCTCTCTCTTCCGATCCCTCTTTCTTCCCCACTGGACCAGCCCGAGCTCTCCCTCTCTCCTCCCTCACTCTGATCTCTCTCTCTGCTCTCCCCACACTCACCTCCAGCCCCTCTCTCCTCCCTCTCGGCCTCCTCCCCCTAGCTGCGGCCGCCACCATCCCACCACTGCAGTCGCCGCCAACACTTCAGCCACCACCCCACCACTGCAGTCGCCGCCACCACTTCAACCACCATCGCGTCCATCTCCGGCCTCCTCCGCCGTCCTCACCTGCGAGTACCGCCTCCACCCTCGCCCTGGTCGCCCCGTCTCCAGCCGCGACCATCGCCTGCGCCACCATCTCCCACCACTGCCACATCCATCCGCCACCCTTGCCGTGGTCGCCCCGCCTTCAGCCGCGACCACCGCCTGCGCCACCATCTCCCACCACTGCCACCTCCATCCGCCACCCTCACCGTGCTCGCCCCCGTCTCCAGCTCCTCCACCGCAGGCCGGAGCTCCTCCTGCGGCTGCTGTCCTCCCTCTGCCGGAGCCGCCGCGACATGGCCAGCCCCGGTGAGCCTCCTCCGGCTTCCTCTCCTTTCCCCCATGGACTTTCTTCTCTGGTCCGACGGACTGACCTGGCCGAGCCGCCTCGCGCACGTCGGTGAGGTTCCTGAGCTCCCCTCTCCCTCTCTTTCTCGTTTTGTGTGCTGCCTCATCGAGCGTGCCGTCTCGAGCAGCGCACTCTCGTGCAGTGAGCCCTCGTGCTCTGTGCGCTTCCTCGGGTTACGTTCTCCGATGTGCGTGCACCTCGATTTGTGTACGGCTTCGGTTTTCTGTGCCTCGGCCTTTGTGTCTATCTTGATTCTCGTATCGTAACGATTTGCGTACGCACATCGATTTGCGTGTCGCCTCGGGTTGCATGTCGCATTGATTTACATGCTCCTTGGACTTTGGGTCGTCTCGATTTACATGCTCGCCTTGACCTGCGTGTCGCATGATCCGTGGACCATTCTGATATTCGTGATTTTCTCGATCTACGTGCACGTCTCGATTTACGTGTACGTGTTTCCTGTTCGTCTCAATATTCGTGTTCCCTCGATTCTTGTGCGTGTTTCGATATGCGTGCATGTCTCGATTTATGTGTCTATATCGATCCGCGTGCCTCGGTTTTCGTGCCAGATTCCTGTACTACTTGTGGGACCCATACGGTATAGCCTCCTGCCATCCTTCGTGCTCCCTGTTATTTTATTATTTAATTTTAATGATTATTTATTGTGTGTTTTGAGGACCTCGATGGACGTGCTAGCCTGGATCCCGATCGCCGAAGACTTGCCTAGCTAGCCGAGCCCTCTAGGCAAGTATCCCTTGCTCATCGACGGCTCTTGCCCTCTTTCATGGATTTAATTGCATTTAATTAATTTATACTTGTAAATTGTATAACCACGATTAGTATAGCTTAGCAGTAGAACTGCCATGATGATAATTTAGGATAGCTTGGTCCGATACCGGGATAGACCGAATCGGACAACTCGGATGGGTCATCCACACCTCCGAGGACACGAGCACGACTCACTTGTACGGATTGTCCCCGTATGCCCCGTTTCCGACTCGCGGTCGGGTAACGGCTTGGCGAACTATTCTTGTGGCTATGATTGCGCTTGGGTTAGAATTATGAACATGTGCTGTGATGCGCCCTGCGAGGCGGTTATTTTATTATATTATGAATGTTGGCTAGGCGCCCAGTACGCATCGTAGTGCTACTGGAGGCCGGGACTTAGTGGTCTCGGGTTCGATTGGTTTCCAGTACGCATCGTAGTGCTGCTGGAGGCCGAGACTTAGTGTTCTCGGCTATCGATTTGTTTCCAGTACGCATCGTAGTGCTACTGGTAGCTGAGACTTAGTGTTCTCAGCCTGCGATTCCGCAATTCTGCGATTCTGCGGCGGGTTGTGCCGGGTGGTTTTAGCCCCAATTCGTAGGGTGCTCCCATCCAGATTACAAAGGAGACTCTGGCGGATTTTTCCAGAATTTCCAGTTGGGAATTTGGTTCGAAGGATTAGGCAGAACCATTCATTTGGTTTGCTGGACTGGATTCATGCATGTTCATCTTGGCATAGTTTACCTGATCCCATTGCCTGCTAGGTAGACTCCCGACTAGATTAGTCGCCTAGCATCTTGACATGTCTTGTCCGTCGGATAACGTAAGGAGAGCGGTTCTACTCGGGAGACGGTCTGCAACCCTAGTCCTTGTTTGGTTTAAGGGTTGTGGATCTGCTCCAGAGTGGTTCATGCAATCCTTGCCATTTTTCGGCGGCATTAATTAATAAACACTTGTACTCTGACCATTCATTCTAGGATTTGTCCTAGTATAGCCAGATAGGGCTGACAATTTTCTTATGTATCGGAACTATGAAATTGGAAATATTTAGATTGCGTAGTATTTGAGGATTGATTTAGTATAATGTATCGGTAGACTCATTGGATTCCTGGAGTTGGATTATTGTGCGAATATTTCGCGAAACGAGGAGAATATCGAGGGTATTATTATATGACTTTTACTCGACTTCTCAAACACCCAAAACCTAGTACCTCTGTGTATTTCGGTAGTTGGAGAACCTGGTTTGATTGCTATGTCTTGGTAGTTGAGGGGCTCGTTTTCTAGTAGCTTGTGATCATTGACTTGGAGGATTCTTGTGAGCCAGAGGGCCTAGCATTACTTATAGTGATAAGCTTGGTATTTGGTTATTAACCTTCCTGATAGGATATTGATTCCATCGTAGAGGGGAGACTCTTGCTAGATTGATCTGGTGGATGGACTGACTTGATGATTGGAGCTGTAGGCTCCCATATAAGTTTGAGATGATATGGTGGTAGAGGTTCTGATCTTGTACTTGACCTGATATCCATGCCACGATATGGGCAGATGACTTCTTGTGACTGACAGATTTGTCCTTGTCCCAGACCTGACTACTTGTATCCGTGCTATAAGTCCAGTTACCCTTTGAGGTACTGGCCCTGACCTTGCACTGCGGTGCCCCTTGTCTACTGGCACTTTGAGGAGCTACTTCCATGATTATATGGCATTACGATGCCATCTTGATATTCTAGCTATATTATATGGTTACCTGCACGGGTATCTGGTAGTTGGCCTATAGTCTTAGCGTGGTTAGGATTGCTTGCTTGCTGGCTTGTTGCATAACACTAAGGATGGATCACAACTGGGACTATAGGTGCCGAGGTTGATTCTTACTTAGCATTTTGGTACTGAGGTACGACATCTAGGAGGATGATCATGTGACCACGGCATGTGATTCCGGATAAATGTATGGTTAATCTAGGCAACTTAAACTGGTAGAAGCATTGGGAGGGAACGGAATCCCGAGATCGTGCATTACCAGCCTTATCCCAAACATTAGTCATGACCTGCAGGCTGGCCGCCACGGATATTGTTACCATTCGTTCTAGTGGATGGCAATATCCGGCTACTTATGTACTATACATTATATACATGGCACGCTCGGCACGGTGGCCTTACGAGGTACCGGTGGTGACATGCAGAGCCCGGTGGCCTTACGAGGGATCGGTGCTCTTCTTACATGCTATACTTGGCCTCGCTAGCCCCGCTGGGATGGCACGATCTGAGGATTCCCATACTTGCATTGTTAGGGTAACCCAACCTCCACATAGAGAGCCGTAGGCATTTTGAGTGGCCGCTTATTCATATAAATTGTATGGCTTGCTGTTTGCTAAAGCTGGCTGGTGCATAACGTTGTCCCGGCTCAGTATTTCATTCTCTTGTTCTTGTTTGATGTAGGGGTGGATTACTGTCCCGATGAGAGACTACGATCTCCAGTTAGCGATGCAGGCATTAGTGTATGTTAAGATGATTGTGATGATTGTTGAGTTACTTCTGGGAATAACTGAGGAACATGGACTATCGTGGTACATGATCCAACCCATGTTCTTGTTTGATTGTTGAGTTGGTTATTGTGCTACGATAGGCTATCGACCGAGGTTACGACCAGGATACTTTTAGTTGTTGGATTGTTATCGTGCGTTGGTACCGCACGATCTTTTACCTTCTCTTATTATTTATAGATGTCTTACTGTCATATTTTATTCTGCTGGATTTGCTTCGCCCGTCCTTGAGCCTTCCTTTCTGGTACTTGCTACGGTTGGCCTGACCAACCCTGGATTGTTCCCAGATTGCCTGAGACCGACCCTGTGGATCTTCCAGACTTGACTTGGGGGATGTGCTTCAGTTCCAGACCATGCTAGGGACTGTGGGAAGGTATACTAGTCTACATTATTATTCTGTACTGTGGATTTTCTGATTATCATATGTGTATTCCCTGCTTTCCATATGATTATCTCTCTTGATGTTGTTTTATTGTGATTTGTCTGTGGACATGAGATCAGATTTAGGCCATAGATTGATTGCATGCTAGGATACCCAGCAAGACTTGACAGCCGTCATCGCCGTATAGCGTATTCGTACCTTATACGGTGTAGCTGGCCTACGTCCGTCCCTGTATTCCGGTACTGGGGCGTGACACCTACCACCAAAAAATTTGTGTTTACCATGTCCATATTACCTCTAAGTAAAATACCCTATCCCCAGCGGAGTTATCTCCGTTCCCTTATGTTGTACTACCTCTGAGGGAATTCTCACTCTTGTACAAGAAAGTATACAGCAAAAAGACAAGCAAAGAAGCAAAACCAAATTTTCATTTATAGAATGGAAATATTTTCTTTCTTTGGCTATCTCTCAAAAAGCAAGAGACAGAAAGATAAAAAAGAGGTCAAAACTGTGAAGACCGATGCAAAAGTTCTTCTAGTCGACCCCTCAAAAGAGCAATTTGGAGGCCAACTAGTGCTTGGGCTCAACGCTCGGCCTCCTGACGTCGAGCAGCTTCATCTTCAACCAGGGACAGGTTTTGGTGCACAAGAGCCAGTTCCGCCTGGCGCAGGCCAATACTTTCCTTCTTCCGGGTCAGGGTTTTGGAGCGTTGCCGAAGTACCTCCTACTGGTCCTTGGACTTATCCAAGTCGCTCTCTACAAGGGCCAAAGTCTCTTCTAGCTTCCGGATATGCTCTCGGAGGGCCTCATACTATTCCTTCGAGGCTGCGTTACGGTAGATCTGAGCCTCTTCGGTGTCAATCACTTCTTCAATTTCGGCCTTGATCATGACAAGTTTGTCAGTCAAGGCCCGACGTTTTTGCTCATGATAGAATGCTTCAGAAGCCATTTTATCTAGCTCCGTAGCAGCTAGGGCCAGAAGACCGCGCTTAAGATTTTGATGCTCCGAGGCGGCACCTTCCAAATCTGCCAGTAGATCATCTATCGCATCCGCCTTCGTCTCGCATTCTAGATAGTCGCGCAAGGCCACCAATTGGGCCCCCACTATAGACCGAGCTCCTCTAAGCGATTGGCTACCCCATAAGATACCGTCGCGCATCAAAGCTTGAAAATGGTGTCCAGAATGAGATTGGTATTGTACGTACTGTCAGCCAAACTCGTCAGGGACACCGGAGATACCGTAATAGAAGGTTTCGAGGCAGCAATGGCAGCCAACATACGTCTAGGTATGGCAGTCGAAACAGGTGGCACCGTTACCATAACAGAAGCCATCGGCCGTGCAGCCAACACTGTATGAGGTATAGCTGGTTCTTCAACAAGCTCCCTCGGTGGTGCTTCAACCACCTCCGCAACTAAAGTCGTATGAACCAGAGTTTGAGCAACCTCAGCGACCATTTTCTCAAAGGTCGGAGTGACCAACTCCTCAGTGGTCTTCTCAACCGGCGCTTCAGCAACAGGCTCGTCACCAATCTTCTCGGCCGATTCTTCCACATTCCTCTTGGTCGGAATCCTGGTAGTTATGTTGGTAGGCTCATCAACAGTACAATCGACCATCGTCTTAAAGACTACCTCGGCTGGAACCTCAGTTATCGGCTCGTTAGCAGCCGCATCGACTTGTTCTACATTGGTCTCCTAGGTCGTCTCTCCGAGGACCATATCAGTCAACTCCTCAATCGCCTCCTCGACGACTTTCAGGATGACCTCATCAACCAGTTATTTGACAGTCATTCTTGTCGGCCCTTCAACAATTTCGTAGACCAATGCTTCAACATCCTTTGTTGTCAACCCTTCCAGGGGATCTTCGACCAGCCGATGAGATAAGTCCCCAAAATTTGCCGAAGGCAGCTCCTCGGCCGGATGATCTTCCTCGTCTCCCAACGTATCCATCATACGACAGAAGTATATAAGCTTTTGATCCCGTATCATGGCTAGTCGCCCTTTCGGTTGACCTTGGGCAATCAACTGCCTGACGAGAGTGGTGAGCGCCTCGTCAATATTTATGCCCGAGGCAGAAACCGTCGTATTTAAAAGGATATCCCCAAAAAGGGACGCGGACACAGGAACTGCACATAAATAAAGTGTGTCAGAAAGACACAAAATATTTTTTTTTGCAGAAACAGAGAGCAAAAGAACTGCGCCAGGATAGGCAAGTATTCGCACAGTCATTACGCGAACATCTGCGCAAACACTATCAAAGTGCACCACGTGTCAGCCAACAAGCATCCGTACAGGTACCTTGTAAAAAACTGCGTAGGAAGAATGGTTGCATGTCTACGAGAAACTTCAGCACGTTGATAGTCATTACTTTGTAAAAAGTAACAACTATGCGTGTCAGTTAATAAAGCTTCAGTACATCTTTAGAATACTACTCCGAAGAATGGCGCCCATGCGCATCAGTAAGAAAAAACATCATCATATCTTCAAGACGATGCTCTTAAGAGTCGACGCTCATATGCATCGGCGAACTAAGAAACCAATGATAGTCAGATACCTACTAGCAATGGGTTGCCGTACGTCTCCGTGCACTGGGACTACTACGATAGGAGTTTGCTCAGCGACGACGGCTTCGAAGCCAACTACTTTCCTTTGGCCTGCCGAGTGCTTGTCGTGGCCACTCCAACTTGCCTTGCCAACGACGCTCTAGTCTGTCTCGCACTCACTGCAGCCGGTCTGGGGCTAGCCACTACCCTATTGGCCTTCTTGGAGCTCGTCGTAGGAGCTTTTTGGGTTCTTGATTTCTTGGGGGCCATGGCAGGAAAAGTTAGGGTTTGAAAAGGAAGACGACTATGATAAAAAGCTTCTGTGAGAAGAAAAAGACAGAAAGTTGTTCTCTCTTCTAACAACCCTACTTATAGGGTATGGTCACGTCAACAAAAGAAGAAAAAATGCTTCGTGAACGAGGAGACTTTTCGGACGTGGGAATTAAGAGTAAAGATCATGATGACTGTTCCTTAGAAACGAGGAGTTGTGATGAACTTTTAATGAAGCAACGACTCAAGGCATTTAATGTCAAAGGCTAAGCGTGACGACAGCCTGTCCGTAAGTGTGCTGGGCATTCGCTTACAAAGGACACGTGTCATGCTTCTGTTCAAAGTATTCTGAGCTTGCCTAAAGTTTGAAAAACTTTAAAGGGAGTCTTTTAGAAGCATGAAAAAAGTGCAGACATATCAAAAGTGCAGGTGACGTTCTCACTATACATGGCTTTACAAAAGCACAGGTGTCCCAAAAGCGTAGATAGACAACTAAAGTCACACAGACGAACAAAAGTAGTACATAAATAGTTCTTTATTAAAATCATGTCTTCAAAAGATCTATTACAGATTCTTCATGATTACATATAAAAGGACTAAAACACTTAAGGAAAGTCTACAAGGGGGTTAAACTTCAGCATTCGCACAGCCCCTCCCAGACATGCTCACTGTCAGAGCGAATCACTTCCTCGTCAGAGCAAGCCACTTCCTGAAGCAGCTATTGGCCCGAGCAAGAACACAGTCCATAGAACATGGTGTGCCACAGCCATTGAGCAGGGCAGAGCACAACCTGTAGCTCTTCGGATTGGCAATCAATCCAAACCAGAAAGCTTGAATCTCGAAGAACTCCAAGATATTATTCAGGGTTGAACTCCTTATGCCAAACGCTCAAGTGCGTCTCAAAACTCAGCAGAAGTTCTTCTACAAGAATACAGCTTCTATGAATGAAGGGATCCACAACCAACAGTCGACTTGTGCAATGCCAACGGCCAATCAAAGCTAAGTCGGGATCGAGCATGACGGTAGGAATGTTAAAAGACATAAGACACAACCCTTTAAAAAAGCTTCCCTTTATATAGTGTGAGTGTGGTCCAACCCACATGCCACGTGGCCGTCGGTCAAAGAGTCCCAAATTAATGGGATAAACCTAAGACTTATCACATTGAATCTCATTTAACAGGTTCATTCGACTGAATCCTAGGCCACATACTTCTTGAATACCCCAAATGACGGCGATAATTAAAGAAGAGGACGACCGACTCGTCCATCAAAAGAGCTGTCATTAATTGCTCTTATGACTTCGACAGAAACTAGCTCCATCGACTTAGAAGAGCAGCCAGTTCATTCCTTCCACTGTGCCCTCGCTTCAACCCAGAAGCGCAGTGCCCTCCATCCCATCCAAAAGTGCATCCCATTCAAAGGCTCCTTCATCTGAAACTTTGTTGCCCAAAGCACTTGTCCATCCGTCGCTCTAAAAGTGAGTCACTCTGTTGCCTAAAGCAGTTGTCCACTCATCACCCTAAAAGCACAGTGACTCCATTGCCTAAAGCACTTGTCCACTTATCGCCCTAAAAATGCAGTGACTTTGTTGCCCGAAGCATTTGTCCACTTCTTACCCTAAAGTGACGTGACTCCGTTGCCTAAAGCACTTGTCTACTCGTCACCCTAAAAGTGTAGTGACTCCATTGCCTGGAGCACTGGTCCACTCGTCGCTCTAAAAGCGCAGTGACTCCGTCACCTGAAGCACATTCTACTTATTGCCCAGAATCGCAGTGACCACAAAACCTTGCCAGAAGCGCAGCTCTCCAGAACGCAGCATGGTGGCTCATGTAGGTCGAGTTAGCCATTTCGGTTATATTATTGTATCGTGCGGGCCTACATATAGGATTAGTAGGATCTCATTCACATACTTGATTTCCTTCCTTGACTCTCGTTTGACTTCCTTGATTGCATCTTTCTTGATCTCTTCTACCGTAAATCTTTCTTTTCGTCCGTGCTTAATAGAGGTTAGGAAAATGACTTGTATGCCCCCATTGATTCAAGTTCACTAGTAGTTGAACTCTTGTAAGTTGGGTAGAATACCTCTCGACCTAACACCCCCTTATATCCTATGACCCATTAAAGAGAATACTAATAGGTTTACCTATACTATAGAGTTTAGAGGACCCTAACCCATTTGGTCGACCAAAGCCTTAGACAAGAAGACAGTTGGATAACTATAGAGGCACAAAACACCAACGAGTCTTAGATTTTGATGAAATTGAACTACTTGTACTTTTTTCAAATCATAATCTCACGTACTTATATTTTCGGACTATCTTAACTAATAATGCTATTATAGCCTAGTTTTGCAAGCTGATTCTTTTACTGAGCTTGTTTAGGACATGTGTTTTATTGGGGATGCCCATTAACATTTTGTCTAATTAGAATTGGTGGATGATGGTATGATCAACCTAGTGCAGTTGGTTCGCACATCATATGATTATTCTACGTGGATTGATATACAGTTGACAAATATACTTGTTCTCTAGAATCTCATCTATGACTGTCTTGACAACTCTCTTTGAACTATTCAATCACCTTTGAACCTCATATTAGTATTTCATCACATCTTCCTTGAACTTGTTATTAATTTCGTCTTCACCTATTTCAGAAAGAAAAATGCTCGCACTTGATAGATAGATACTGAGTATCCTACTTAGGTTACGATACCACCTATGGCCATAATAGTTGTATATACACAAGTGTAGCAAGCCATCGGCCAAGCCATGTGACTAATCGTCTTAAGTTACTCGTCCTTTTCCTCGATCCTAGATCTAATATCATGACATTCTAATCATTTGAAATTAAAAAATGATTAGAACCATTTCCTTGATCGTATCCCAACTTAGGCGACTACTTTCTCTTTAGGAATCATGTCTCATGAATCTCTAAATCATTTTCATCTTGATTTACTTAATCCTTAATATTCTTAAATTTCGTGCGTTGACTAGCAAATCCCATTCATTACCTCAAACCATATCCGTGAGTTTATTTTCCTAGCTATCTAAATCACGATTTTCTAAATTGCTTATTTCGTTGTACGATGTTTCTTTCTCGATGCTTTAATCTTATTTTCTTAGCAAGAAATCCTTCTACCTTCTAAGCCTTACTTACCCTATTTATTTCTTAATTTCGAGGATAAAACTTGTAAGTTGGATAGAATGTAAACCCCTTAATTTTACTAATTTTCTTTTATTTTTATTATTAAAGAAATTTATCTTAATATATATTAATAAATAAGGATTTCTTTGTAAAAAAAATGTACATAGTATATATTATTATTTGGGGACTATTTGCTATAGAAAAGAAAATATTTCAAATTTACTAAAAAAAATTATGACTTACTTTAGATTTTTAAAATAGTTTATTTTATTATTCTTAGATAAGTTAAGATATATATATATATAGTAAGTTTGTATTCATGATTAAAAGAGTATTAAAATATATAGTTTCTCAAAAAATGTATTAAATATAGTTATAAATTTTTTTTCTTAATTTTTTTTTACGTTTCTTGTTTTCCTTCTTGAATTTATTTAAAATAAATTTCTTATCTAGCTTAAAAAAAGATTTTGAAAAGAGTTAATAAAACAAAAATATTAGGAAAAAAATTCAATATATCACGAGATTTACAAAATCTCGCAATATGATCATCCTAGCCAAAAACCGACTGTAATAGGATTTTCGATGTTTTTGCCGATTTGAAATTCGATCAAATCTTGATCAAATCAAACCAAATTTTCTCCCACACGACCATAATCCAATTCTCCACCAGATTATGTTAAATCCATTTCAAATTTTGAAATCAAATCCAATTTAATTTTTGATTTGGAATATCGATGAAATTGATATATATATATATATATATATATATATATATATATATATATATTATTGTGAAATTCCATTATAAAACTCTTCAAAACCCATGAACACCAAATACCTCGACCCCTGGACGATCCCCGACACCGCGCCATGCATGACCATCGTGCACTGTCGGCATCGCCGGCCGGCCGCCGTGGCGCGCACCAAGAACAGCAGATGCGCACAGTAACAACAGCAGCAACAAACCATCTTCGCGACGAGTTTTCTACATCCTCGTGCGACCGATTTTTGAACCGATTTCTCTGGTATGTACCCAACCTAACCACCTTCCATTCCCTTCAATTATCTTGTTTTAATTCACAATGTATGCAAAGAAAATTGAGTTCCAAAATCGAGAAAAAAATACTCGAATTTCTGTAGATAGAAACTGTCCAGAAACCCCAACTATGAAGATTGATTTCTGTCAAACCATTGATCAATTTGGAAATCTACTTGAACCAACTTTTAGACAACCTATATGGCTAAAAACTCCATTTTTAGTTTTTATTTTAGTTTAAAAAATTATGTTTTAAATCACTTCAAAACTAAAGAAAAACAGTTTTCAAAAATTAAAATTTCTCGATACGGGGTCCGTCCCGACAAATTGGATGACTTGGTTATAACCCGAG